>LUCM01004110.1:63284-74380 GCA_008360955.1 Fasciolopsis buskii
AGGTTTTCGCGCACCGATGTCTACCTAGCACCACTAGGATTAAATGGAGTGAATGGGTGAGTAATGTGGAGGTCAGGAATCTAGTATCAGGTGCCAATTTTGAGAGTACCTTATTTCAGCGTATGAAACTTAGTAGACTGCGCTGGTGCGGTCACGTGTTGCATAAGGCGAACACTCGTCGACCACATCGCGCCCTATTTTGCGTTCTTCTCAAGGAATGGAGGAAGCCATGTGGATGTCAGCGGATGACGTGGCGACGTGGGATGGGAAAATGTGCAGCGAACGCAGATAAAGTAGGTGTCTCACGTCTTCGTGGTTGGGGTCCGAAATACTCGTCAACTAGCAGGCTGGAGGCACTGAAGGATATGTTAGTGAACCGTGAACAGTGGCGATCGTGTTGTCATTTTCTATCGAATCAGAATGATTAAAAGGGCGCGTTTTTACATTTAGACTGTTTCGTATGTTGACTACAGCAGCACCTTGTTTTTTCCCGCATCTGAAGGTGCACTCCCTTTTCTCCGTTGGATATTCATTCTATTTATGGAAACGCGTAACTGGGGTATAAGCAGCAGTCAGTGAGGCTTGAGTTGTTTAACGCTGATCGATGTTTATGGGACTCAGCCCGCCATCTAGACTGGGTCCTCGATATTAAATTTACATCACTTTGATTGTAAAACTTGCCTTGAGAAAGACTACCCACGGTAGTCGAAACGTTGGCGCATTACATCTACCAACAACGCTGTGTTATTAATATTATATCATTTACATCACTTTACTTTTCGGCATGTATAAATGCATATGTATGTATTTATATATCACGCAGTATTGTTTTCACTGTTTCTGCATGTCAAGCTATGTTTCAGATCTCGATATTGCACTCCTGCCTTCACATGGGCAAAATCAAGCTTCATTATGGCATTCTTCGTTGTAAATTGGGCTTCGATCATCTAGCTACTTATGAGTAGTGACAACGATTCCTGTCGTTACGTACACCTCAAATCCGGTGTTTCCCTGGGCACCAGGTTCCTCCTAGTGATGTGCACTAGTAGCCGATTTGATCATCCCGTCAAGTGGTGTCTCCAAACTTTGTAGTACTTTTGCTCTATAACATGGCACGTCTGTTTTTGGGTTTTACACAAAGCATTAAGAATGCATCGCATCAGCCGAGCTGACGGACACTTTTAAAACCGAAAATCAGCATCCGCTGTTTCTCCATTGTTGGGCTCAAAATTTTTGGGTGATGCTGCCGTGTCGGTAACGTTACTACGACATACGGGTTCTGCTATTGATTCGTTTAGATGGCAATATTCTGTCTTGTACGCCACTCATCTGTCCCATTCATTAAAATTGAAAGTATGAGTGAACGAAGAAGGTTGTAACCACCACACGGGAGATAGCAAATGGGACAAGCGAAAAACGGAAGAGATGAATAGAATATAAGTCGAGAAATAGTGCGTATGAAACTACTTAGTCAAGTCAGATTTTCTAATTAACTGACGAAAAATTTGTGGTTCTCATGTAGACCGACGTGGCGTGACGATCTTGGCCAATGAGAATTAGCAAATGTGGGCTTTTGAAAATACGAATGGCACAAAAATTAAACAAGGCTATGGATATTTTCTTTTTAGAAGAGATTCGCCATTGGCAGGTCAGAGGCAATTTGGGGACTATAGAAATGGGCTGAGAATCATGAGAAATCCTATAAAAATCAGCTGTCAGGATTCAAATTTGTCTTGGGGTCCAAGGTCAAATCTTATGACACTGAATTTAGAAATTGAAAAATGTAGACCAATTTATTAATTCCACCAGTTCAAATATCGCAGCAAAGACATGCAAACACAACTAGTTCTTGAGAACGCCCGGGATGCAGGTAAGACGGGACGCTTGTGCCTTTCAATGTGTGCATTTTCAGCATCCTAACGCTACTGGTTTTTATTCTCAGCAGTGTGTTTCGCATACGGATGGATGAACAAGATTTGCTCGGAAACACGACCGATTCGGCGATTATTGCCAGTCTTCAGGTATGAGTCCCCGGCAACCTCCTGTCCAACCACTCCTATACCGGTGCGCTCCTTCCGTTAGGGGCATGAATGCATGAAATGTTCATTTAAGTACCGGTTACATATACCTGAAGAGCGGCAATAACCGCGAGACCAGTCTTGTGCTTCCGGAGCAAATTTTCTTCACCCATCCGTATGCGAAACATACTACTGAGAGTAAAATCCAATACGTGTCCCCCCTTTCTGAATGTCAGCCTTGTCTAATTGACGAAAATCCTCCGACGAATCACCATGTGATTCTTAAATGGACTTATCGTCTTTTAAAATGAGATTCTACTGATATCCAAACCTTACGTTCATGAGTCATAGGCTCATTGACTTCGTTTTTAGTTCTCGAAATTAGCCGGGACCAAAATTCGCATGTCGTTTTATCTAGCACCAAAACACAACTTCCAACAGAACTGAATTATCAACAATTTCGAATGAAAACGAATTAGTGTTATGTTCGGTTATTGCTTATCGGATCTTTGGCAGAGCAATGCGTGAACACGTCACTCGATGTGATGACGGAAATGTCATGATGAATGCTTTCGTCGTTAGCATCGGTCAATACGTGAGTCTAGTTTCAACAACCGGAAGACGGTAAACTAGCAGCCCCCGTCAAAGCGACCGGAGGACTTGCGTTCGAAATTTTGACCTTCGGGAGGTGGCAGATGCTTAGTCCACCGGACCACCGAGATTAAAAACTCGCGAGGAACTGTTACCATGTCCAGGATAAAAGGATGTTATGGTGAATCTGACGTTATCCGGTCTCGATTTGTCGCTAAGGAGCAACACAAATTTGTGCCAACACCACTCCAGAGGTAGAAGAAATTACTGATCAATGGATACATCGCTAAGTGTGTCAAGAGAAACTTGACTGAAAGGATAAAAAACCAGGGATGATAAGAAGTTAATCTCGATCAAACTGCATTGCGAAGGATACAGAACACCAGATTCATCCTGTGTACTACAGTTCATGTAGGATTCGACGTCGCCAAACTCAGTTGCATGTTCACCACATATCCCACACATCAGTGTAGAAACCAAGATCTCATCCAAAAGTTTTTTCACTTCAATTGCATCTGCGATGTCATTTGCGTGAATCGAACCACAAGACAAGTTACCAAAGGGTACAAAAGGAACGTCTCCCATCCTTTCCATGTTTGACATTTTAGAATAACAAATCTTCTTTTCAATTCTTCTTAGTAATTGCTTTCGTTTAAATGCGAATGTGTTAGCTTGGGAATGAATTCACCGGGAAAAATGTGTTCGCCTACAACCTGTGCCCCGAAGTAAATGGATTTAATTATTTTGGTACTTGCAACGTACCAGGTGGTTGTTCATCGGATCAAGTGTTTTTACCTAAACAAAAAGTGCACTTCGCGTTGAACTTACTCCCGGATATCAATCAGCATTCAGTGATACTCACCGGTACTTGTTGAGGAATGATGTAACGAAAGACCCAGGCTTTTCGGCCGCAAACGAAGGATTTACGAACTGAGCTGTTAATCACCAGCTTCCAGTGAACTGGAAGATTCTCAAATCGTGCTACTGCTTTGCAAGCCAGTCTATTTCGTCAACGGCTCATGGCAGGGCTTCCTAACTCAATCGACTACTTGGATTCGGGGAACTGACGGATCCCGATGGACAACTGATGGCGTGGGGTGGGAGAATAGAAGTGCTATGATGCGTGAAGAAAGTTCCACACACTGTTTCTTTTTCTTCTATTTTACTCTCCTCATTTCGGTACTCGTTATGGTTCTGATGGCACATTATCTATACACGTATCTGTGAAATAAGATTCGCTCCACAGAAACTGACCCTTTCTTTACCTTTCGATAAGATTTTTTCCTTTGAGTTCCGAGTTCAAAAACAAACACGCAAGAAATGATGATCGATTGTGCACCGTTCACACCACTTAATGTACAACAGGAAATCAGGGAAGCAAGATACACTGTACAGCTGTTCAGTCCGGCTTGTTCAGACTTATCAATATTGCGTATAAGGTTCTCATGCACTAACCGGTCTGTCGAGTACTTTTCCGGGCGATCCAACTCACATTCGGTTGAATACACATCAGAGCCCTAGTTGAGGCTTGACAGATGTGTACTAGTGATTTAATTTTGGACGAAAATTCCATGCTGAACGTTAACCAAGCTGAATTGATATCGAAGAGCCTGGGAGACTACAAGAGGCGCCTAACGTTGTTTTCAAGGCTGGGAACCACAGACAGAGCGTAGGCGTGGGCATTCACCTTCCTCTCAGTAGATTATACTTGCCAAGAGTAGATAAACTCCAAGGTGTCGGAACAGATTTTTTGTTTGTTCGGTTCCGAACGGATTTATACTGTGCCGGGATGCAAAAGGCCAGAGAATAGATCTAAATCAAGGCACCATCATACTCGAAGCATGGTTTGCAGTGTGTCACAAAGGCAGTGCGCCATGCTTCAGCATCGTTGGGATGACTGTTTCAGGCTCCGAATCGGCTACTCGCCCTGAACGTCTCTCCAAATAATCCTAACTATCTGTGTCTCAGATAGTCGTACTTGGGAAGCCCTACCCACTCCGCTATTGTGGTGGAAGTGTCTTCAGTGCAGTGCGAGGATGAACATGAATGCCTGGTACACATCTCCGGGTCTAGCGGAGATGGCCAAACCATAATTCCAAGCCAACCACGGACGGCGTACGAAACGTACCACCGGATACTCACCGGCATCTGTGGTAAAAATGCACACTGGACACCCACTATGCTCAACCCCATCCGAAGAACGTATCAAGTGAGCAATAAGTAACCTGCTCCCAATGTAGTGAGTGACCCTCAAACCTTCCTTCTACCTTATGGATTAAACCATTTGGGCAGAGGCTCAGAATAAGGCCCCAAAACTGTGTCCACTAATTCGACTCGGGCAACCGGGCACTATCAAACCCACAGAGGATCTCGACTGATTGTCGATGGCCTGAAGATGGGGATTCGCGTGGGGGGGAATCAAGCCCATGATTTTTTTCTCATAATTCGTCTCGCCTATTGTTTTGGTCCCTCGCCATAGTTTTGACGGCACGCGATCGTACTCAGAATTTTGCGTTATGTATATCATGTAAGATGCAAATAACTGATATTTTGTAAGTGCTTTTAAACCGGCCTTCAAAGGCACTATCTACGGCAACAGAAGAGTCTTTTTTATCTTTTATCTTCTACTTCCTGTATTAATGAAACAACAATGTACACCAATTTTCAGGAAGGGGGCCAGGCCAGCAGAGGGCTGCCAAGTGGGGAAGTTGACCGGCGATGGGGTGATTCGAACCCGCAACTTTCACGTCCAAACGACCCTATCCGTTCGGCCACCGCCGGTTTTCAACATTTCGGAAAATGTGGCTATTGAGTTGGATGCATCCGAAAAGTGTCAAATTGCCGACGAGAAACACGGTTCACACAAAACTGAAAGTGTCCTAAAAAACAAGTTTTGCCACAAGTTTCCCTTTTTCAGTTGTTCAAAGCGTCAATCTTTCAGCAACCTGCTCTTGTGTTTGCTGTTACCTCACAACACTGACCGCGGAAAAAGGAGAAGAACGAGAAATGGTGAAAAATCAACGGCAAAATACTAAGTTGAAGGACTATACAAGAGGAAAGATTTCAAATGAAAAAAAACGCCACTGGTTGAGGCATTGAACCGTGTCATCCGTTGTCTTCAAGCGTTGCTTGTGGGGGTTCTTGTGAATCTCAAACCGTTGATCAGGTTTTTTTAACCTTATTGTCATGCCATCTACTAGCTGTCTCAATCTTTCTTACAGCCATGCTGTCTACTTGAGAATACAGCATGCAACAATCGTTGTGGATATGAGTAAAATAAGTCTCATCTAAATTAATTTATTATGATTTGGTTCCTGTTCTGAAGATTGACAATGTCTTAACTCGAAATCACCCAATTCCCGGGACTGGATATTTTACTATAACATGTCGAAAAGTTGACCGTGGTGCAAAATCGGTTATGATTGGCTGCGAAGATCATTGAAAGACAACCGTCGTCGTCGATTTCAATTGAAGCTAGTTATTTCTACTTCAATGGGAAAATAAATGTTCATCTCCTAATGACTTGTATTTCATCGTTTCGTATTCATGCAATTGTAATCAACACACGCATGGTCTGAACTGACGCCTACTTACGGGTGTTTGACGAAACCCCTACAGAAACATTTTCAAGCAATGAATTTATTTTTAAAAAAATGACTGAACCACTCTGGTTACACGAATTATGAGTCCTGGACAAGCAAATCCCGCAACCATTTGACCATCACAGAACCGCTGATTTCGTGTTTCGATTATGTGCAGAGACTAGCTGACCTTTTGTTTCCTTTTTCTGTTGGTTACTTCTTTTATTAATAGACTAACAAGGTGCATCACATTTCACGAATAAGGTCACGATCAATAGAATGTGGCCAATTGAGGGAAGTTGGCCAAGGGAAGGGGTGGGAGGATTCGAGATCGCGATTTTCACGTTGAAATGCCCCGACTTTGGGTGCTTGACCATCATCCGTCTAAAGGAAACCAGCCCTCGTTTGCACACCACAGATAGTGTAACGGTCGAATTTTGAAGGTGTGCTATCCGGAACGAGCTGACACACTTGTCTAATGTACTGGACTGACCGTATATCGTTGCCATGATTCTGGCTGCGGTAGTGTTGCTTACTATTAGTTCATGAGTTTCTTTTTCACTTTTGCACATCACGGGTCATGATGTTTGGAAATCCTTTCGGAGAAGCTCTAACCCGTGTATGTTGCACTGGATCCGGAAAACGAGGCGGACTCAACAAAGCTGCGCTCAGATCGGATGCTGGGGGTGGGTTAAGCGTGAGCCCAGCGAGCCAGCCAATTACATGACATACGGTTGTCTTGTTAGTTTCATTATATTAATTTTGCCGCTACTCAAAAGGGATGATTCAAGGTTAGGAGAGCTTCCGTCCCCGGAATAGACGGACTAATACATGTCGTATGAAACAAGTATACTGTGATTTTCCGTCAAGAATACGCACCCTTTCAGTATTTTAGTGCTACTACAATTTGCCACTCACTGACAAAATAATATTTGATAATGAACTGTCGAAAACGACGTCCATCGACTTCATTAGTCCTATTCGAACGCAAAGGATTCCGAAATTTCTAATGGAAATTTGTCGGTTATGTACGATAATGATTTTGATAACTTCAAGTCGGAAATCACCTGTCACCCGGACCGCTAAACTGGGGGATGGAAACAGAAAGCTAATCCCTTCATCGGATGACAGAATCCCCCCAAAAAAAAAAGGTTTTCTGCATTACAGCTCTTTGGATGCAGGTCACGTGTGCAGAGCCCCCATAACAAACACAAACAACAGATAGAAAAGAATTCGGAGGAGAGAAAACAATAAAGTTGATTTTCTGTAAAAAAAAGAAACCTTATCGCCAAATCGAACTAGACGGGAACAAGCAGATTGTGGAATTAAAACACATACAGAAATGAGTGAAGTTAAAACCAAATCAATGCAAGCCCAAAGCCGCAGTGTGAAAGATAGACGGATGAAATTCAGAACGAGGTAGGGAGATGCCCGTAACTGATCGCATACTTTCGGGAGAATGGCACAATTTGGAAAATGATTTCCCGGCAAAAAGAAAAGTTAAATAGAGAGGAAAACAGTGTACGAGCGTTGTTAAGAAACGTTTTGAGATTAGATCGACAGAGAGAAAAGTTGAAAGACGACGAGGAAAATAAGAGGCAAATTTTGTTTGTAGGCAAATTGAAAGAACAATTGCAATTAAATGCCAAATGTAAAACTATAAAATCGGGAACGTCGAGCATATACACGAGGAACGGTGCACGTGAATGGAATCAAGGAGGCGCAATTTAAAAATTTCCAAACTAGATAATAAAATAATAATTAGTATTAATAATGCACAGTATAATGGCGCTTGAGATGCACACGATATTATTCACTGGAAGGACAGGAACAATTGGATAGTGGTGCATAAGATACGAAATATCTCAGCTGGTATTACGTGACCTTATTCGGACACGTGATTTTGACCGTTCACAAAAATTGATTGTTCCAACAGTTCAAGCACATCATCAAATTTACGCACTCGTGCCTCATCAAAAGCCGTCGTGCCCCAACTTGTGGGCAATCGTGGATCTACACCGGCCCCGCTCATGAATTGCACTTCGGAATCATTTTTGTCCAAACTGGTAGAGAACGTCACATTTTGCTCGGACTTTTTAGTACTGGGACTGATTAGATATTTTATAGTTTCCAATTGACGATTAGCGACAGCCACGTGTAACGCGTTCCGACCCTCGGAATCAACTTCCTAAGATGAAAACAGGATAAAAAAACAATCAAAGAGAAATATAGCATGCAATAACAGTGACTGAACAAATGGTAGGGTTCTCAGGGCTCTTGGACACAGTAGTCATTATAGTAAAGTATAGAAGACAAGATGTGATGGGCCAACCAAATTTTTCTCGTTCATCCTGCGAATACACAAACATTTAAGAACGAGGTTATTATCGCATCGAATCTGTCCATAGTGGTACTCGAATAGTTTGTCACTAATGATGCAAGCAGTATTTGATAAACGAGCGCAATTGGTTATCGGGGATGAAAATGCAGGGTTTCACCGATGCGTAAGATTATATGACACGCCATTCAGGTCCGGCGAAGTCCTAAAAGACGGTCGTTTGAGACCCGTATGATCTCCTATTCGATTGTCAAAGACGCATGAATGGTCGTTAAGAGCTTTCAAGCTACCAGACTACTACACGGTATCATAATTTTACGACTGTCAGCATTATATTTTATGTTGAAATAGTGGTTTCCTAAACTAGTGAGTGATGTGTCCATATAAAGAAGCACATTTTCACGTGGCAATGAAGGCAGCAGTTTTCGCTTTTTTGTCAATTTGAAGTCAGAACAACAGACGCTTCGGTGTAACTAATCGTTTCGTTCAATTTAAGAATACATTAAACAATGATTTGAAGGAATACAAACTTGCTCACATCTAGAGCACAACCGGCCAACCGGTACAACTGTAACCGTTTGATGTCGCCGGCCGCCGCGGCCAAAGTGATCCCACGGGAAATTTTCAAATCTGCCGAGCATAACCTTGCACCAGCATCTAACAACAGTTGAACCAGTTCCGGAGTGGCTCGCTGACTACGAATCGCACATTCCAATGGATTCCAACCCCACAAATCTTTCGTGTGCACGGCCACACTGTGTTCGAGCAAGAATTTGGTCGCATCATAGTTCCCATGCAAGGCGGCTTTGTGCAAAGTGGTAGAGCCTTCACTATCAGCAAGCTAGAATAAAGTATGAAGTGAGAGAAATTTGAACTACATTACGGTTGAAACAAATGTCAACGGTTGTCTCGGTCACTATTACAATTCATAAAACATCATCTAATATTCAATGAGATAAGTTTGATACAAATGACTGTTAGGACCACCTCATCTATTCTGTGAAGTGTACCCTAAGGCTGGGAACAGGGACTAAGTGTGGAGGCCACTCAGCACTCAGTAAACAACCTGTAACGCAGAAGAGGAACAAAAGTAAAGGACAGAGAAAAGGTTTCCCGGACAAAGTGTGGATGATTGTGTTTCGGGATTCTTACCAATTATCTTCGGATTCTCTTGCAGGGATTACAAATCAAATGAGGTCGTACACGGTATGAAACCACCTATATTTTTTCGCCCATTCGTTATGTTATATCTTGTGGTACAATAAACATCCACTGAAGTATCTGTTACAGTTTAAACAAATCAAGTCGAATGGGCCTAACAACGGACGCTCAGCTGCGCAATTCAAACTTGACGGTCGCCCTGTGACCTCGTTTTGTGACACAGCCCATTTCCCGTATGCGGGTCAACGGTCTGACCTGAAGCTAATGCGATCAACAACTCCGAGCTTTAGAAACGCTAGTGCCTGTTTACATTACCTATCAACAAAGATTCAAGAGTTGTAAAACACTGGCTAACGCACTCTCTACTTCGGTGCCACTAGGGCTAGATGGCAAAGCATAAACGGAAACCTGGGATCTTGTTTCTTGTGTAAACTATCTTTGAACCATAGAAGTTGACCGGTTTGTTTTGGCCAGAATCGATTTTGCAAAACAAGCCCAAAGGACGAGGACAAAATGTGTCCTTCTCCCAATTCTCCGTGGGACGTGTAAAGAATCCAACCGTTCCCGTTCCTTGGCCACTTCGGCAATGTTCAATCCTACCGATTGGGTGCCTGGGTCGACTTTATCGGGTCAGAAACGTATTCTCCAGTGACTAGTCAACGTACAGTGACACAACGGAACGCATCTAATACTGAACGGCTATGATCCATAATCCCCTTGGAACGGAAAATGTGATCGGTGAACTATTATTTTGACCAACAAAAATAAACGAGGCCAGTCGGTCACTTTACCAGGTCCATAGGCAATTCGCATAGTGTATGATTCGTTAACTGTGATCAGGCTTTATCCGTTGGCCCAATGGTACCGAATTAAACTGTGGGCTAACCAGAGTCAAATCGTTTTCAAATCGTCAAATCGAGCGATCCTTGTCAAAATGAAAAGCACACGAGCTTTTAAACTTACAAAATAATGGTAAAACAACAAAACTGAACAATATAGACTTGCTAAACTGATTCAATTCAATGCGTTGTTGGAAAAAAGGTCTATGTTTTGCATAAGATCAACGCGTAGAAGTCGTATGTAACCGATGGTTGGACGGGCTTCAAAGAAAAATTACTAGTTTCAAGATTGCTTGTTTCAACTACACGAAAAAGTCCGATCATTCAACGTGAATCAACAACAATCAAGGTGTACGACTAATCCAAAGACTGAAATTTTACTGTTCAAAATCCAACTAGGATAAGCAATTCAATAAACGACCGAGCATTTATGAAAAAGAATTTTTCGCGTCCTCATAATTAGCAGGAATACGCTTGGATTTTTGCACGTAAAAGTCGACACAATGAGCCACACGGTCATCCAAACAGAACTCTGTGAAACAAATTGGGGGAGGGGGAGGGGGGGGGG
>LUCM01004110.1:74445-151789 GCA_008360955.1 Fasciolopsis buskii
GTGGGACGTGTAAAGAATCCAACCGTTCCCGTTCCTTGGCCACTTCGGCAATGTTCAATCCTACCGATTGGGTGCCTGGGTCGACTTTATCGGGTCAGAAACGTATTCTCCAGTGACTAGTCAACGTACAGTGACACAACGGAACGCATCTAATACTGAACGGCTATGATCCATAATCCCCTTGGAACGGAAAATGTGATCGGTGAACTATTATTTTGACCAACAAAAATAAACGAGGCCAGTCGGTCACTTTACCAGGTCCATAGGCAATTCGCATAGTGTATGATTCGTTAACTGTGATCAGGCTTTATCCGTTGGCCCAATGGTACCGAATTAAACTGTGGGCTAACCAGAGTCAAATCGTTTTCAAATCGTCAAATCGAGCGATCCTTGTCAAAATGAAAAGCACACGAGCTTTTAAACTTACAAAATAATGGTAAAACAACAAAACTGAACAATATAGACTTGCTAAACTGATTCAATTCAATGCGTTGTTGGAAAAAAGGTCTATGTTTTGCATAAGATCAACGCGTAGAAGTCGTATGTAACCGATGGTTGGACGGGCTTCAAAGAAAAATTACTAGTTTCAAGATTGCTTGTTTCAACTACACGAAAAAGTCCGATCATTCAACGTGAATCAACAACAATCAAGGTGTACGACTAATCCAAAGACTGAAATTTTACTGTTCAAAATCCAACTAGGATAAGCAATTCAATAAACGACCGAGCATTTATGAAAAAGAATTTTTCGCGTCCTCATAATTAGCAGGAATACGCTTGGATTTTTGCACGTAAAAGTCGACACAATGAGCCACACGGTCATCCAAACAGAACTCTGTGAAACAAATTGGGGGAGGGGGGGGGGGGGGGGCTTTTAGGACCCGGCAACGAAAACCCCAATAAAAGGACAATGAGAACAGAAATTTGTTCACCTATCCGTACACATTATGGACAGGATCAAATCGGTGACTATCAGCTCGACGGACAGAGGCTATGGTCACTGCGCCTCGGACAGGCCTTGAACGAACAGCACGGACTACGCAATTCACTAGTCAACTAAGATGCAGTTCATTTTCGATTGTTGAACTAACTCGTGTGCACCTTCGTCCAATGGGACGAACATTGCAGCTGAACAAACTGACCGATGCAGGACATCATAAATCGTGAGAGCCCATTAGAAGAGTCACATTTTATGGAACAAGAAATCAACATCTCGCACCAATAATGCTCGACTCACCCGGTGGAACTTAGAAATTCCACAAAAAAATAATCTGTCTTAAATGAAGGGATAAAAAACATGCCGGACCATTTTATTACACTTAGCCATGCACGTGCACACTGCAGTCATTTTGGTTGTTTTATAGCTGATAAGGTAATCGCTATAGATTAAAATGAGTAATTTTATTCATTTGGCTAAAAACCATGGTAAGATGGATTACGCAACGTTGATCGAGGGAACCCACTGAGCCATTCCGGACAACTCATTAGCTAATATGAAATGACATGAATTTTCTAGATATTTCGGAGTTAGACCAAGGTCACAGCATCTGCGGCTGACACATTTCAATCGCGTAAACAATACGAACAGAGGCATTGCCAATTTGGTTTTGTTTTGGATAAGCACTTACGGCACAAACTGTTATTCATTTAAATCCTGTCCCCGTATTTGTCGGTTATTCTTACTGACATTACGATAGACAAATTGACCGGGATATACACTCGGACAAATGGAGCAAAACGATCTCGAACTCGAGCGCGTTGGTTTACATATGTTATGAATTTGTGACAGCAATTGGGTTAGGTGAAAATGAGAACAAATTCATGGTATTACGTGACAAGACTATACCAATGGAAAAGCGATTAAAAAAATGTTATTTTTCCCTATTACTATTTCGAGTTTTTCAATGGTCCGTGTATTTGTGACACACGTATCCTGCCATGAATGAATTATGGTCTTTCCACGGATATGTTAGATGATATTTTTACCATACAGTTCCCCAAGAGTACCAAATATTACGAATACAGTTTGTGCGATCAACCGCATGAAACTGACAAATATAAGGTGTCACAAATGTGTCCACTGGACACGTAACCGGATAAGCTGGATGTGTTGGTATCGACCTAAGCAACCGGAGTAGGGGGGGGGGGGTTCATTAAAATTGTCTGCCCTATTTTGTTGTTCAACGCACCCCGTTTCTGGATTCGACTAACAATGAACAATGTTTGTGCGAAACGGATGGGCACCTGAATAGCGCGTCAAATGTGCAAAGATCCCCCTGCCGAAAAGAAACAAAAGAGAACCGGGCAACAAATGAAACCAAAAATCTGAATTAGGAAATATTTTCAAACCAAGATTTCGATAGTTTGTGTTGTTTTGAAAAAAAAAACGGCCCAACAAACTTTCATGCGATTCAAATTTGTCATAATACGTTTATGACTCAAATCAAGATGATATCGTCTATGCGAGGATGATGTCATCTCGACTGGTGTGATAAACGGTATGTCAATGGACTGCCCAGCGTGGTGGATCAAGACCCCCATAAAAATCATCCACATTAGCTTGAGCCAAAAACAACATCAACCGTTAGAACATTTAAACAGCTAAAAGCCTTCGGTTTACAATGGAGCTTGATTCGCAAATACGTTGGAAGATTCTTAGGTTATGGCATCGCATTATATTGTATAGACTTTTGCATTCGTTTGTTTGAATGAATAAAAAGCAGACCAAAAGTATATCTAGGGTTTTTGTAGGAGCATAACGTGGGTCATGGTTACATTGAGAGCGTAAAATTTTAGAAAAAATAATTCAAAACAATTGATAATAACTCCACCTAAAACCAAGTTTTCTTTGGTAGAAGAAACGGAGAGGATCGGCAAAATCAAACGTGAAATGAAGGCACGATTAGGATCACACGCAATGCTATGTAACTTTGCCTCAAGAAGTGGAATACGAAAGAAGAAAATTTTAGGTCGTTAGATTTAAGGAAAACAGTGTCATGTATAAACGCTTGCATATGGATCATGGATCATGCAAGCTTGAACACAAATCGGTGATTCGAGCATGACAAACAGGTCCGACATTTTTGCGCACAGGTGACGTACGACATTGTTGAACAATGACGGAACGGGCGTCACTATCGGTGGGGTGCATTTAAGAACTGCCAGCCATCCAGCACTAGGGATTCGTCTGGATGAAATAGAAAATCTTAGATGCTCAGCAGTTCCCGAATCTAATCCAGGATGAAAACCAATCGAATGTATAAACAGCAAAAATTCCGAACGAGTGTAACGGCGAACCGAAGCCATAATGGAGCCAAAAGTACATCCAAAAGAACGAGGCGATGATGATACAGATTGGTAGCGCAGCCAATCAAACAAGATGCCCGGTGGTTAGGAATTTAGACCAAGTTACTACAAAATGATCATGGAATCATCATATGCTTGTTGCCTGTCGTCGAAGAAAAGTGTTCCGAATAACAGGATTTGCTTAAGCCGTAAGGTTACTTTAGTAGTATGAGTGTAAAGAGTCAATGAAATACGTGTACCTTAAATCCGGTATCGGTCACCTAACTAGCATTCCGCACCGGTCCCAATCATCTTCCAATCAGTAGGCAAAGTAACAAAACTTCAGGCAGTCTGTAAGCGTCCGGCTTAATTGCCGAGATCTAATTTCTTAGCTAGTAGTATAACTGACCTTCCAAATATTGCCGTAATATCAAGATTATCGACGAATAAATATCGTCATGCAGAATATTCCTCTAGGATCATGAAGCCAATGATCCATGTTGGTTTCCAATGGTCATAATCCATCCACTGACCAGTTGAAATTATCAGTGCTAAGTCCCATCGGAAAATTTCCGGCGATCGAAAAGTTGCGTCTATCGTACTAGTGACACCGGGCATAGTATGACGTATAATCTCATTTCAAAAGACCCCTGACACGAATTCACTTTAATAATACTATCTTATGCGGAATACCAGATGTTCTGGCCTCTCTAACACTATAAGTTGTTTCGTCACGCACATCAAGACACGCGAATGTTTGTTCCATAACTGGAGGACTTCAGCCGTGTCCACGCAAAACTACACGTATACGCTAGCGACAAGCGGTTTTTTCATCCTCAAAAAGAAGTCGGTTGACTAAACGACAAAATTTCTGGTACTTACGATTAGGTGGAATACGGATTAGATAGAGGGGCAATGGTCGATATCGTTTGTACATTTCACATCCTACCATAGGTGTTTCTCTCTCGCCATTCTCTCCAACTATTACCGAGTAGTCGAGTTGAAAAAAAATAGAAATGACAAAGTAACAGCATCAATAACGCGTCAGAGTTGGTGTCCAAAAAGACCGGTTTTTCATTGTCTGGCCAACGGCTGCAATGCAATTGCCGGTTGCGTAAATGCTGATCACGATTCCCTACTTGGAACTAATGCAAACTGTTGTGTCACTAAGTAAAAAAATAAAACAAAGAAGATGCGTTGGCTTATTCGATCAGTGTGAGGGAGAAGTGACAAACGAAGAGCGGGAGAGAGAGCCGGAGACGGATTTGTTTTATTGTGGAATTCTGTTTTCGGTAGAGGTAAGAAAGTTTGAACCACGAGGACGTTCTGTGAAACACTTAGTTAATTAACCTTTTTCCGGGTATTTATTCCAAAGCGACAAATTCACTGCAAACCCGGATCAGAGAACAATAAATCGTTCTTTTTGAAGATCAGCACAACCTGATCACTGACGGTGTTAATTTGGCATTCTCATCGTTTCTAATGCAATTTAGGGTACATTGTGTGTGTGTTTGTGTGAAACCACTTTCCGTAGTACGTAGCGTGATTGAAGAGCCTTGCATCACGATTTAAAAGCTACGACTCGTAACCTGTGTAATGGGACTTTCATACACGTTGCCTGATCATCGAACTGCTGATCTAGTAAATCACATTTTAAAGTAAAAGAGAAAAAATGGTTCGGGATTTGTGCATAAAAAGCAAGGAAACCTTAAAATCAGTGCTTAAGGCGTGGAACGAAATCGGAGATCCACTCCAATCCGGTGCACGTGCAATGTACATTGAGGTCATCCACCGCGCAGGGAGTAGAAACAGACAAAGACTAGACTGGATCTTCTTGTTTTGACGAATCCGTGTCTTGTGATGACAATACTATCCAGTCAATTCGCATTCAGGTTAGCAACATAGAAACTTAGGATCGTCGATTAAATATGCCCAAGCCAAAGGGATGAGTGGAATATGAACAGCTAGTCAATTCGGGTTTTTTATAATTGCAATTCAGGAAACAATTTTAATCTTATTACTTCCTTTATTAAGAAAATAACAATGTACAGCATTTTTAGGAAAGAGGCCTCAGCCAACGAGAGGTTGCCAAATAGGGAAATTGATCAATGATGGGAGGATTCGAACCCATGACATTCACGTTCGGAAAGAACTACCTTATTCGCTAGGCCACCACAATACCCGAAGTGGTCAAAAGCGATCAAATAGTCTGGTGAGAGTGAAAATCCATGAGAAATACTATACGACCGGAGCTATTAACCACTTTTCGACCTGCTCCACACCGGTTAGGATCGGTTCTCGAACATACTATATCTAAGGCCATGAATGTCGGTGTGATGATAAATGCTTCAGAAAAACGAAATTATTCGGGAATTTCCAAGGTCTCACAAAACCTGTCCGAGTCAATAATGAAAAGGGCGGCATCTGCAATTTCGCAAAAAATGGCACCCGAAGCTGCAAATCTGCGGAAAAGTCGACTGCCCGACGCAATGCAAACACGCGAAACCTAGCTGGCAGAAAATGACAAGGACTTTAGAGTTTCGACCACTGGTGCCTCTGAATTAATTAAGTGGCGCGACTCTCTCTGAAACTCTGCCAAGTCGAAGTAATTTGAACGGGAACGAGTTGTCCTCACGTCTCCAACAACATCGCCCACAGTGTGATTTAATCACGTTGTTTGCTGGCCTTAAATGGCCGGCGGTGGCCAAACGGATAGAGTCGTGGCGTTTGGATGCAAAGTTCGTGGGTTCGAATAGCCCCACCGCCGGTCAACTTCCCCACTTGGCAGCCCTCTGCTGGCCACGGCCTTCTTCCTGAAAATTGATGTACATTGTTTCATTAACAAAGAAAGCAAAAGATAAAAGATAAAAAGATAACGAATAATAGCCTATAACGTGAGAATATCAGCAGAAGCAGAAGTAATGCAAGATTGCTTCGTTTAGGTACGGTCAGCCATAGAACAGTAAGGCCGGATTATGTCCGGGGTATGAGACTGACTGACAAGGCAGTTTGGGATTGGGTGAATGATGCACGGGCCAAGGGTTGGATCGACTGCAAGCCGGAAAGCAGAGCGAGAAATCAACCATTCATTTCATTTCTCGGACCGGTCAAAAGTAGTCGAGTTTCCGTTACACGTTTAGGAGCGAACGGGGATGCTGTTCGAAATGAAGACCAAAGAAGAGACAATGAGTCCGAACGGCGCCAGGGAGAAGAAGAGGGGAACAGGAAAACCGGCCAGTGAGCTTCAACTTAATAATGCCTATATAAATTGCTCGAGTATGACAAACAAACGATAATCGTGCTGGCCGGCCACAGACGGTGATCGTTCGTGCTTGATTCAACAGAATGCGAGGTAAGCGACTGAAGCCGCTAGAGTTAACGACAGCGATAGCCATCGATACCGTACTCAAATGGCAAATGTAGTCTAGCTTGCCAACTGAAGAAGTGAGTATCGCGTAAAAGTAAATTCGGTGAGTGGTATATCGCGTTTTTCACCGCTGATAAAACTCTAGGCTGGCAGAGTGAGCAATAAAACCTCAAGGTTTGCAGGGAAATTTTTCGGGCCATATCTTTTGTACGACCGGGGATCAACAACAACACAGTCTAATACTCTCGACTGAATTTCAGTAAGATTAATATCAGCGATCGGATTGTATGACCACTTTTAGTTCTGAGAAATGTGAATGCTTTCATGAAATAATTCACCATGTGATATGATCGCCCAACTCACCATAAAGAAACCATGGAAGCACTGTACAGCTGTTTCATCCTTGTTAGGAATCATGAGCAGTGCATATCCACCGCGCCCGAACTGGGACGCGAACCCGGGACGAACGATTCTGAGTCGAACGCCTTAGCCATTATTCTGTCGCCATGTGGCCGTGTTAAACATGTTCCCCTCGATTGCAGCCGAACATGTTGCCACCTATTTGGCACCACCAACCAAAGGTAAGGCGAATAAAGTTTTGTCAGTGTCAGTGAAATTTGTGAAAGTGAAACACTGGTCGTGGAATATGGCTCTCGAATCGTGAGGACAGCTTCTAACACGAAGACATTTCTTTTCGGTACACCATCTCAGGCATTTACATATAGGGCTTTGAGTTAAAAAGAACAGAAATGTGGCTGTTATTCTCAGTGAATGAGTAAACCGACAACAAAGTTTGCTAATCATGAAATAATTCACCATGTGATATCATCGCTCAACTCACTATGAAGAAACCATGGAAGCATTCACTGTACAGCTGTTTCATCCTTGTTATTTTCATGATTCCTAACAAGGATGAAACAGCTGTACAGTGCTTCCATGGTTTCTTTATGGTGAGTTGGGCGATGATATCACATGGTGAATTATTTCATGAAAACATTCAATCTCCTACTACTAAAATGTACCAAATAATCAAGCTCTGTAGGTCATATCCAAAGCCTTCGTCGTACTTAGGCTATCTGCAGAGAAGTCATCTATCAGTAGGAGTCGATCACCGTGAGATAACAGACAGTAACCGTGCAAATCAGTGACGGATAGGTGCAACATCATGTGGTGAAGTTCAATAAACCGTTCAGAGCCTGCCCAGTAGCGTAATGGCTAAGGCGTTCGACTCAGAATCGTTCGTCCCGGGTTCGCGTCCCAGTTCGGGCGCGGTGGATATGCACTGCTCATGATTCCTAACAAGGATGAAACAGCTGTACAGTGCTTCCATGGTTTCTTTATGGTGAGTTGGGCGATGATATCACATGGTGAATTATTTCATGAAAACATTCAATCTCCTACTACTAAAATGTGAATGTGTTGATAGAATGGAATGAAGAGATTATGGATTTACTGGACAGCGGGAAATCCCAGTCTCAAAGTCGTACACAACACACGACTGGCTCGTGCTCGTAAGCAATCATGCTCATATTCACAAACGGTTCAGTGTGCAAGCAAAGACGATAAAAAGATTAAACACGGCCACGATTTGTTTTTACTTCTCCCAGTAAGATCGACGAGTTGTTATTGGAGGTCTGTTTGGTCGTGAACAAGAACAGGCGACGCACTTAACCGTGCGAACCTCTGAGCAAATATTAACAGACACACACACACACACAACAAGTTAATAAGTGCAAATCCACGCATTTTGACAAGGAGAATTGGAAATAGTACACGATGCGGCTGATGAGTATTCCTTATAACTAGTATATGTGCCCATCGGTACACACTAATCCCAGTTGTGTGAAGACTAATTATGCATCCGTGCACCAATCGGATGTTCGTGGTGCAATTATTCCAACTCTCCGTTGGCGAATTCCGTAAAAGAGGGAACATATGGAACTGAAGATTGACAAACATTCACAATGGAAGAGTGCCAAGCCCAAACCACATAAGATAACCGAACGAAGAGGAGTATAATGCATGGTTAGATTCAGGTCAATGCGTGTATATAGTAGCGGCTGTGGAAACCCGTAGAGCTAGCAAAAAGTCGAACATTTCTGCGAAATGGGCTAGAAGAGAAGAATAGAAAGATGAAAAAATGAGGTATTTTTTCGTCATAAATGATTTGGAATTTTTAAGCTTTTGTTCTCGTGTCCAGAGTCCTAGGAACAAGCCGTACGGGATTCGCACCTCCGGCGTTGATTGTAAATCATATCTCTAACCGCCTTTAGCCAAGAATAATCAGTAACTTTTGAAGTCCAAACAGGAAAGTGTGAAGCATCAACCAGACCAAAAGATGAAGTCAACTTCTTCACACCATATACGAAGTCATAGGCCGACAACCGTATCGCATTTTCCAACCCCATTCAAACAGATTCGGAGAAGGCAGACGATGAGGAAGCGTAAATAAAACTTGCTTGGGCCATCGAACACAGCGTGGAGGGAGGGATCACTACCTCATCCAGTGGGCGATTTCAGTATTGCACATACAGTGACGTACCATCCCGGTGCTCATCCGATATGGGTCACGTTTCGGAGAAATTAACGGCGAAATATGAATAAGCATCGAATATTCTCACCTAGAGGTAGTCGCGACTGTCAACTGTCGAGTAGGACATTAAAAGCCGTTGGATTGTGCTTTCTTCTCGTGAAAAAAATACCTGGATATCACGGCGAAAGCTTTTGTAGCACGAGCCAGTCATGATATGGAGCACTTCACAACAACAATTTCAATTGTAATCAAGCTCCCCCAAATACTTAGAACTATCAATTTAATCTAGGTGATCCCTACAATGATTGCGCAGAGCCCAGGTCTCCGTCAGTCTTGGAAAGGTATCTCCCATTTCAGGTTTACTCAAATCTGGCCGAATCCACAGAACTGAAAACATGTACACGAAGATATTCAGAAAAAGAAACAAAGTTCTCGAAATTCGCGTTCAAATTTCAATCACCAGCAAGGTAAGTAGAAGGTTAGTGATTCGATTCTGGGTGGTGGTTTTATCCCCCGAATGGAAAATTCGTAATTGGACTTTCCACAACCCGTGCTATTCAGTTCCCTTTGTTGTCTATATGTTCATTTTGAAATTATCAACCCAGTGATTTGGTGGCTTGAACAGTGAGATCAATCACAGAAATCTATCGCGTTTAACACGGGTTCATTGGATGTGCAAAATATCGGTCCACATGCGTACATTTCTGTCCCGATTGACATTGATTCGTATGCCTAATACAGAACGGTCGAGCGGGAAACTGCGGATCCGTGCACAAACGTTGTTATTGTTGTTGTTTTTTTCCAATGTTCACAGTGCAAAAAACAACCAAGGTCAAGGTCAATTGTGGAAAGAGTAAACATAGTAATGACGTAGCACATGAAGTGAAAGAAAACACATAAACAAGGATCACCAGTGCATCAGAAGAACACGCATGCGATAAAAGCATATTAGGTATAAGAATTTATTGTTCAACCACAGCTTCGTCCAAACAGTTGATAGGCGGTCAATGTTTCCGTAACCAAGGATAGCCGTTCCCTAGAACACCAATGCAACCAAATGAGATTGGGATAGCAGCGTAAGCTAACAGGTGCACTGTTTCCTTATCGATACACTCCAAACGAAGTCGGTCTATTCGTTTCATGTTACCCGAATCTACAAAAGTACAGGATGAGGAGTTCGTTTTGTTAGAACTACACCTCCAGATTGAGAATTAAACAAGCCACGAGCTGTAAGTCAAGTTGTCCAGATCGGCCTCGGCAAATGGCTTCGTGTTCAAACCGGATGCTTTGAGTTTGAATCCACACAAGAATTAGGTCGCAGACACACACACACACACATAAACACTGATATCTCGGTCGTTGAACCGATGCTACGTAATATGTATTTATAAAAAACAAACAAACTGGGCCATTAATCCAGTCGGATTGCGTTGTGATGAAAAAAGGCACCACTGAAAGACCACGTGAATGCCTAAGTGAACGAAAACGATACAAAACAGTTCAACGATAGTCGTATCGAAATCAACAAGGACAAGATTGTGAAATGGCGTAAAAATGAAGGGAAAAAGACATGGCCGAAGAGCAAAAGATCCGCCGTAAATGTGTGAAGGAAAAGCTGTCGCAAATTTCTATTGTTCCAAACCAAATGCAGACTGTAGAAACAAGATGGAATGAACAAGAGGTCGGTAGAAATTCAGCGACAAGGAGAAAATGATTCATCATGTGGTTCTCGTCGCTATCTGCTGGCCAATTAGTTAGCTTGCTCTGAGGAACATGGACGTTGCCCGAAGAAGTCGTGCGTTTCAAACTTGCTACTGGATCAGGAACACTGGGGATCTGCCAATGCCGCGAATCACTCTACGGACGTCGTGTTTATCGACTTGTGTAAAGCATGGCCACTTGCTAGAGAAGCTCAGGTTTTGGGACCCGTCGTTGCACTGGGTCGGGAAATTCTCCGCTGGAAGCTTTTTCTCTGCAGAAGTTTTACAGTTCATCACTCAAAAATACCCAGTCATGATTGGCGTTGTACAAGGTTCGATGCTTGAATAGAACACCTTGCTTAACCTCCGGAAGACGGAACCAGCGGGCATTCCTCAGGTGTATCGTCTCTCTAGACATGCGACTACTCTTTGGAATTCCCTCTCGCATGTTGCGGTGGAAGAAGAGAGCGAGACCGGTTTCAAGCGACTTCTCAATGCGCACTTGGTGGGGCGGTGAAGACTTGCGGATATGCGAGTGGGATGCTATCGGAGGCGTTTCTAATGAAGCTCTTACGGGCCACGACCCCTTCTGCTCTTCACTGTTGAATTTGAACATATATGCTAACATTTGAAGCTTTAAGTATTACTCCATTCTCTCTGGACAATGATGTATGGAGTATCGGTGATAATCTGTCTGAAAATTTGGGAAATGAATTTTAACATGTGGCCAATCTCAGATGGGATTGGTGTCTTTCATGAAAGGTATGCCCGTGGAATAGTTTCTTCATTAAATACGATGCGAACAATGGCCTTGTTCAGTTCAAACCGTCGAAAAGTTTCAACCGGAAAATCTAAATTGACCGAATATTTTTTAATGGCAATTTATCATTCTCTACATTGGAGTACCAAAAGATCTCGTCGTTTCTCTGTCAGTGCTTCGATGTTAGTGCCGCGCGCTTAAATGAACTTGACGCTCGATAAAAATAAGTATTTGCGTTGGACAACGAAACTTGTTATCATGTATGAATACAAACTAGAATAAATCTTAGGGCGCTTCCAAAAACGTTTAGGAAATGTTCATACTCCAGTAGAATTTCATTTACCACGTTCAAATGGGTCTACCTAGGCAACCAACGTTACCCGTGTTCAACAACGAGGGAAATCGGTAAATAAATTCAGGAAATTTGCTGATGCTTTTTTCACATCCCAAGTACTAGAACCATAAAAACAGCAAAAAATTTCCGGATGCATTACAACCAACGATACCTTTACATACATATACTTATATATGTGTATACGCATATATATGCATATATACACATATATATACATGTATATATGTTATGTATACATATATATTTGTGCATGTTATATATG
Source organism: Fasciolopsis buskii (assembly GCA_008360955.1). Taxonomy (NCBI): domain Eukaryota; kingdom Metazoa; phylum Platyhelminthes; class Trematoda; order Plagiorchiida; family Fasciolidae; genus Fasciolopsis; species Fasciolopsis buskii. The sequence goes on from LUCM01004110.1 coordinate 86,708, forward strand.
TATATATATATATATATACGTATATATGCTCGCGTGTGTGTGTATGCGACAGACATACATCCGAAATGTACTACAAACAAGAAATTTTGTCAAAAATCGAATGGCCGGATTTCGGACCGGACGTAGAACAACAAAAATATTCTTTCGGTCGAGTTTAAGTTGAATTTCATCCGGAAGTCTTGATTGACATCACCGCAAATACCAGGGAAAGGGTGGTGACTGAATAAACGCAAAAACTGTAAAACACTCGTACTATTTTGCAAATGACCTTGTTTCGATATTGTTGAACTATCTGCGTGAAGATATCTCATTAACCGTAACCCCGTTCGGGTTGTTTATGACTTTTTTCTATCACGAAAACATGACCTCTCGTCGACAATGTGTCTTGTTCGCTTTTGGCTTCAAACAAAACGAATTTGAATAGATCAAATTCCTTTGACTGAGTTGTGGCTGATAGATTTATTTACTCCAAAAATAGCACATCCGCCCCGTGTGAAATTTTTTGGTCTCTGGTTACGTTTGGTTGGCCTTTTGCACAACATCGCTGGAGTTGTTCAGACGAATTCCTGTGCATTCGAAAAGTCATCAAAATTCGTTTTCAACAAGAACGTCACGTCCCGTGATCCGTGGCCGATCACGTTAGCCGATGACTTTTAGTGGTGTTTAAGCAATGGAGATTACAAATCGCGTTCGAAGAAGTGTACTCAAGCATAACGCATGCACGAGCCAATGGGAATGATATGATTTGCAAGGCCCATAGAATGAGCATACAAAATCCGATACACTATTGCACGGATCATTCTCGAAACCAAGAATAAGAGAGAGCAAAAGTTTGGTTCATTCAATTGCGCAGTAACCTATTGCTAACAAACAAGGCAAATATGCAAAACGAATGAAGCTTTTGAAGCAAACGTGAATCATGGATGAGATTTAAAATAGAAGAACAGTCAAGAAAAATGCATCTAGCAGAGTGCGTCTTAAAAATAGCGTACTAAATATAATAAGATGGCACGGATGTTCTTATGAGTTTTGTAAGCGACTAGTTGATCTCGACCGGTCCGAATCTTATTCGGACTGCAAGTCCGCTTGCGAGCATTCTGCGTATCAGTGGTCGATAACGTTTCCTCTTCCATGAAAACCGTGGAGAAATGACAGCGAAACAAGCAACTAAACCAAGTGACCGTAAGGAATGTCATTTAAAAAGAAATTTATCACGATTTCATCATTCTGGTGACCGCGTGCGGTGAACAATGTCGGCACACGGGAAACGAATGGCCTGTCAAGTGGAAACGTTCCCTTGTACACTAATTGCGTCTATTTGTCTTAACGATTCTTTCTGTTTCCTAACGAAACATAATCGGTGGGTTTTATTTATGCCAAAATATTCTTACTATCGACTGAAAAGAGTTGTGGGGTATGACAAAATACACTGACAGGAAACAAGACATCGGTATCTGTAAGCACAATAGACAGAGCAGAAAGGTTAAATTAAACATTTCAACATTGCTTTCAGTGTGGTAGCAGTGCAAGATCGTGATGCGAACAATCTCAGTCGATTCTCCACTACACATCACAGTCACAAATACGGTACAGGTTGTTCGTTAAAGTGTTTATAATCCAGGATGGGAAAAACGGAGAATTAGACACGTTAAACAAATTGCCCAGACGGTGTGTTTCGCGGCATTTTCACGGCAAATCTTCTAGAAGGATAATTGTGTTCAATAACTTAAAAAAGACTGATTAAGTCAAGAATATAACGTGATACACAGTTCTTTCCTCGATGAATTGCCAATGACGACAACGCTTTGCTCTCAGACAATTGATTTGATAGGCATCTCCGTATGGAACCGTAGTCAATGATACTTTTAATTCAATTCAGTTCAACATATACAATTAGACTACTCAACAAGCCTTAATAGTACATGGTAAACGTTATCGTGAAATGATTCTTCCGGAAATGTCAACATGCGTTATCAGCAGTACACATTAGCCGAATCCCCAATGGAAGTCGAACCCGGAATGTATGAGTCCGTGCCAAACACGGCATGATCAACTCGTTCAAACTTGGCCAAAATATCGAGATACGGCAAATTCAGTTGAATCCCATTAGGGACTCGACAAGAATGCACTTCTACCGAGTCTGGACAAATCAACTAAAACAACTGAACAGTGTTCACATGATTATCGCTTTTGTAATCGGGAAACACGTCGACGTTTAGCCAGAATTCACAAACCTGTAAATGTCCAATCATGGAGTACAACTCTTCCAAACTAGCAACATTGTTCGAAGCTGCCGCGGTACACGCCAAAGCGGGGGCCAGACGTCGTACCCACATTGAGCCACGACCGTCTTGATCTTCTAATTTGGCATGTGTAAACAATTCGGCCAAATAGTCCATCAAATGTTTCTCGGAGGCCACGTGATTTAAACGCTCCACACCGTGTAATCGAGCAGATTGGGCATCCTCACCTTCGATGGTCACCTCGCCACGTAAACTACGAAGTAACCATTCACGTTTAGATTCGGGATCGGATAATTCGCGTTTTCCCAAGACGTAGGCTAATTTCGTCAGGGCAGCTTCTGTAGTCATGTCCTGTAATATGAGAAATGAAATAATGGGTGTGTGCCAGATAGATGAGAAACTATGGAGGTTACCTTACGGATGAAAAATGTTAGTTTGCACCAAGTTTACAGTTATCTTATCTATGTTTTCTCCTCTATCGCTAACGGCTTCAATTTGAGGGGATTTTGGCTTAAATCCACAAACTCGGATCGATAAACAGGTGGCGGATTCATTTTCAACCGTGATCGCTTTTACGTGTGTTCCTACAAAGCTTGCCCGGATAATCTCTCTTTGACCACCTAATGCGTAAAGGTCTGTGGCCTGCCTAACCATGTGACGGATAAGGGCGCCATATCATGCATTGATGATGGATAAATTTTTGAGAACCAACCCAGATAATCTAATCGGTGAGACATTCGACTTATGGTCGTTCGTCTCGGGTTCATGTTCCATTTCTGATTTCATAGATATACATTACCTATGATCCCTAAAAAGGATTAAGACATTACAACGTTTCCCTCACTTCTTCATAATGACTTGTCCATTGATCCTGAAGGATGAACTATTTGAAAAAAATACAAAACAGACCTCGAGGAAATGCTTTTTTCAAAATGTCGCTCGAGATCGTCGTCTATGTGTGATGAACCACTTGGAAATCACGGTAAATTCTCTGCTAATGCAATTGTCCCTTTTTGTATTCCTCTATTTTGCAAATAATGAAATACTTCCTTCTCTGTCCTTCATCCGCGTAAAGCATTTTATCCAACACTAATCAATTCTCTCATCGAGATCTAACTGTCGAGGCTTTCTTCCCTGACGTGGTGTACGTCTGTTGATTAAGGAATGAATAAGGTGGAAATCATTACTACAACCATTATTATTAGCTGACTTGCTTTATGCTCCCAGGTCCACGGCAGTCGAGAAGAGTAGAACTGCACGGTGTCTGATGTGAATGCTCACGCTGTGGACGCAGAAACGACAGTCATTTTGGGGATTTTTACCTTTTACTTCATTTATTAATGAAATAACACCACCGGCCGTGAACAGGGTGAGGTCGAACCTACCGAGTAGGCAGCCACGAACAGGCAGCGTGTTTTTGACTGACGTGTCCACATCACAAAAGTGCGTTAGTGACATAGTGACGTAACGAATGAGAACTGCCATTCAATAAGACCATAGCTCTTTATCTCCCCCATCGGGACACTACGCGTATTATCTTGACCGAGGGCTCAAAAACGGAGCCTCGTAAGAGCAACCACTACTTCAGTACGGCCATTCGGGTACTACAACGGCCGCAAAAGAACCGTGAATGAAGACAGCAAATTAGCGACATGGAGGAGCTGACTAGTGGTGAACCCTACAAAAAACGTTCCCATTTCTTTTTCCACTGCACTGGTTTTCTTTTTAGCCATAATTCTGACGACTCTAGGTTTGCACTCAGATTTGTAGGCAGTTTCTTGACGAGTGAACAAAATCTTCTCGGAAGAACACGACCGCTGTCGCGATCATTGCTGCTCGTCAGGTATGCGTAGACGGTGCCTTCCGGTCCAAACATCTTTAAACTTGTAAACTCCGAATTGGTATGTCCCATCAGAATCTAAGTCATAATATCAGGAGTGCATATGGAAATTGTTCATCGGAAAGCCCGTAGAAGAATCGCACCTGTGATTCGTTGATAATTCCTTATCATCTGGGCTTAAAATCCTCAAGTACGAGTGCAAAATGCCGCTCGAATTGACATTCGTTGAAAGTAGTACCTAGATAAGTGAATATATATATTCTTCTTCTTTTGCGGCCATAAGTGGTGAAATGGCTTCTTACCAGACATAGAAATAAAAACGCTCCTTTGAATGTTCATAAACTACCAGAATCTTAGGGGGATGTCCGGGCTAGAAGTTGCTGAATTGCTAATTAACGCAATGAGATTTCATTATCCATATACAAAAGATACCAAATATGTAGCCATTCAGGGCAGTGCTTGTTTTCGGTTTTCAAATAATTCACTGAATAACAATTGTTAGTTCGGGCATCTTTTTAATCTGTTCGACCAGCAAACCGCCTCCATTTCATGGCTCAGCGTAATGTGCTTGTATGGTATAGTATAGTATAACTGTAACTATTTCGGTTGGAGTTAAATAACACTATTATAACGCAGCTAGGACTGGAGCTAACAGGGTAGAGGAAAAATGATGCATTGATGCGCACGAATGTCTCACAAGACAGATCAACTCTGTCCTGTGGCAACAATCAATTTTTATTCTGTTTGGGAATGATCTACGATAATTGTTCTTGCAACTTTTATTTTAACAGTTAGATATTTGTACAATAAGGTATGGAGCTGAAGGTAGAACGTGTCCCGGGATGAGAATGGAGTTTGGAAAGGTCGCGCAAATTTTTCACACACGGGTAAATGCACATAACAGTTTGTTGCAGAGGTCTTTCAGTGTTAGACCACGAGTAATCGACAAATCACGACGAAGGGCTTTGAAGTCCTTCTTTTGCAAACAACAACAACAACAGAAGCGAGAGAGGAAAAACACATTGGGAAATAAAACGGAAATACCGCAGTCTTTTTATGGGAAATGATACTCTTCTAGGGTTCTTAACACAATTCAAAGTGTGAGATGACCAGTTCAAGTTTTCATCAGCAGTAATCCGTAAGTAAACAGATATTCGACACGTTTTAACAAATCAAGACTTGGGCGACAGCGAAGAGAAAAATCATGAATGAGGGACAATTTGCTCGAAAAGTTAGGGAAATCATCGGTTCCAGATACCGACGGACAGAGAATAAAGTCATCCGTATGTTGACCAGGGGAAAGTAGCATGTAGGTCGCTGGTGTGTGTTGAGAACCAATAAGGAGTAAAGACAGTTTCCTTGAAGAAATCTAGAACTATTTACCAACGAGGTAGAGTTTTATCGTCCCAGTCTTGTGCACTGAGTTCCGTTGGTGAAGTAGTCTGACAGCCAAAGGGCGATTGGGACAGCCGAAATGTCCAATTTTGCGAAGAAGTAAAGACCGTGGAACAGAGTCGAATGCAGAGGAAAAATCTAAGAAAGTGCATCTGATAGATTTGGGGGACGCATCCAAGGATTGGGTAACAAAATGAACCAGAGAATCCACAGCTTCCAAAGTGGGCTTTTTTGGTTCGCACGCAAACTGAAAGTGGTCGTTGAACAGAAACAGTGTCGTGTTATTCTTCCTAGGACTCGTTCGAATGATAGCGGAATACTGCGTAATTCGATCAACTGGGAACAACACAAATCACTAGTGGTCTCAATTAGGTCCCACGTTCCCCTCACCGTAGATTTTATCACTGCAAACTACGCAAAATTTCGTGAGAAACGGATTGAAAAGACTAGTTGCATCTCTGCCTAAGTCGACATAGTCTTCCAAATCCGACAGAGCACATCCATAGTATTGGCAAAGAAGTTCCATTCATCCACGTGTCTTTACAAGAAAATGCGCATTGATCGCAAAGCCAAGCGTTTTTCTGAACGCATCCGGGAGCCCCACATTTCATAGCTAATTAGTGGAACATAGAAGTTACGCAATGGTGCAGTGATTTCAGATCTGAAAAAAACTGAGTTTCTGATCAGAGACTGGTATTTAGATCGCCAACACTTCACCAGCAGTAGAGGTGAAATCGGCAGTAAGTGTGCGCACGGGATAACGAATCGATGTACCTTTAAGGTTCAGCACCCACTTGGATCTCATCAACGACTATGAACCCGAAACTGGACGCCCGTTTTTTAACTCGACCTCTAATGATTGAACCTTGTCCACAGACGACTGGAGTTTGGACTGAGAAGCTTGAATGTTTCTTTTGTATTATTACATGCTTCAAGAATGAGGACAGTGGATGAAGAATGCGTCATAGACACCGCTGAGGCCCAATGCATCGGGTAATGGTGGGGGGATTGGCAACTGTGACTCTGAAGCTTGAAGTGGCATAAACCGCATCAGGTCGGGTGTGGCAACGAGCCGATGGACATCAAGTTGTAGTATACCACCAAAATGTTCACCTATCCAGTCCTAAAAAAGTGACAATATTATGTAGAATTCAGATTCAACGCTACGAGTTACATGATTTTAGTCTGCCAGTTTCTTTTCCGATTTCTTTTAGTTGAACGGATTGGCCTCATCCGAATTGCACGTGTGTGATCCAAACCACTACGTCTAAACGTCGATTTATTTGCATCGCATCAGAAGAATTGAGAAGAAATACCGCTGACGTCCATTGTGGTTATTTGATCCGGAATTTCAACCTCATGCATATTAAACTTGTGACAATCCTGATCCTGGGGGAGGGGAATATATGGAGAAATAGATCATTTGTCCTAGTAACCGATTTTTACTTTGTCGGTGCAATGAACACTTTTCTTCTAGTGTGATCGATTTGGCATTTGTCGCTGTCAATGCACTTGATTTTGTATGTGACGTTCCTCTCGTGAGTAGGATATACTACTCGTATTATGAATGCGCAACGCACGCAATTTTGAGGTAAGGAGGGTGTTTTATCGCGAACACAGCGAGAGCTGTTACTAACCTTTCCGCAATCACCCTCTGCACGGAAGATTAATTTGTGATTGCTCTTCAAGTCCCCTGGATCATCATTCTATCCCAAAGGAGAACCAAGACCGGAAAAAGATCGAGAGAATACGGACTTCTATTTGGTGGTCATTCATAGAATATCGTCTACCTCCTTCTTTCCCTGCTTTTGTCAAATTGATCGAACTACTTGAAATTATCCCAATATACTGCAATGCGACGACACGAGTAGGAGTAACTGGAAAGGAGTTTGCCCGTCATCTTGCGTTCTCTCAAGCTACAATTCAATCATAACAAATAAGAGAGACGAATAGGAAGATTCCTTATTGCAGTGCATCGCATAAGCAATAGAAAATCACACCTTAAGATAGCATGCCATAAACACGTAAAGGCAGTATTCCAAGGTTTTGCAACGATGTCGAGTATTGCCGTGCCATGTGCCCTAGTTTGGCGGATTTCAAACTTTCGTGAGCACCGAGCTTGGCGTTTAGATTACAAACGTTTCATTACCAGCCGAAGTGACATCATCCATGCGCAGGCAGTGACCCCTCTACTCAGTTGCATTACCAGTAGCGCTGTCTTAGATTTGACATATACGCCGGAGTAAGTCCCACCTTGAAATTTGTCGACCACAGAAGAAATGTTATCTACAAGGTCAAACGTGAGGACTGCGGCAAATGCTCTATCGATCAAGCTGGAAGAAAGCTTGCTACACAAACGCATGAACACAAACTGGCCACAAGGAGACATGACCTTCTTTCACTAATATTCATTTGCGAGGATCAGGAAGCATATGCATTTAATCTGGACACGAATTAAATTGTGGACCAAGCGAAATCAAGACATTCAGGAAAGTTTCTGGAAGCTTGGCACTTGTCAGCAAATTTTATCAACAAGCGCAATGAAATAGACTTAATATATAATCAACTAAGGCGGAAGATTGGAAGTAAAAGGTTGGTGTAAAATTTTCTGAGTCCAAAGCAAACAGAACTACTTCAAAATCACAAAATTTGGGACCATTCCCAGTTAACGAGCGTCTCATAACCCCAATGCAAAAATAAATAACAATGCTAAAGTTGGTGACTTTGCCAAATTAGTGACGCTGTTAAAATTAATAACATTGCTGGTTCGGGGATCGAAGCCATAGCAGCCTTCAAGGTTGACTTATTACAAGCATGGGGTCAAGGTTCTCCTGAGTTCGGTCGGAAGCGTCCAAGTTCAAACATCACTCATGAGCCGAGGCCCAGTTATCATATTGGCCGGCATCAACACTTAAACAATCACAACCAAGGTAGCGGCGTACAGCCAACGGCGTCTCGATCGAATCTACAGCAGCATCACTACAAATGCAGCTGAGGAGAGAAGTCACTGCCTACACATTGGTGATGTCATCTCGGCTGGTGATGAAGAATTTCTTACCTAAACTCCAAGCTCAGCGCTCATTAAAGTTCAAAAAAATATTGGAACCTCTTCCTGGCACGATCACAGCTTCGCTGATACACATAGACCGCTAGAATTCTAAATTGTCATGAAACGAGAATAACAGAACTTGCATGTGACTCACATAACCGGGAATCACGCCGTAATTGTTCAATATCATTCCGGTGGAATAGATCGCTTTCACACCGCCTTGATAGCATTGGGTCACATTGACCATTAGTACGCCTCGGTCGCTGGCCGATTTGAAAGCGGCTAGCAAATCTTTACGCGCGGCTGGGATATTTCCAGCCCCGTAAGTTCGTATCACCACGCCTGGACGGGGATGCGAGAGATAGGGCAAAACAACAATGACCATGATGCGATTGGATGAGTCAAACGTATGCGTACAGTAGGCATGCTTCGTCGGCGCCCATATTTACCGGGGGCGAAATAACATTAGTCTAAACGCCACGGGAACGTATGACCAATAAGGTGGTCTTTAAACTTTACCGGTAAGGATGGAGCAAAAATGCATACGGATCTCTGTGCAAACAAGCAACGCCCACGTGACAGGAAAATAGTGCCCCAATTACAATGACGTCTACACAATAAACACAAGTCTTATGACAGTAATGGTCAGAAAATGAATAAATACATGCAATTAGACAAGACAAAAAAGTACCATCCCTGTCCACATCGTGTCAGTGTGTGCGTGTGTGTGTGCGCATGTACTGGCGGGTGTGTTGAACACAATCTGTTGGACGAGCTACTGACACCAATGGGACTGAAATCAAGGCTTGAGCAAAAAGTCCAAAATTGGATATTCTTTACACACAAGCAGAATAGTACGGCCCGCCTACCACTTACAAAGCCAATGGAATTTTACCTTTGAGCCAAAAGTAAATTATGATCCATTTCGCTTTCTCATAATCAACATTTAGAGTCTCTTAATCAGGTTTTTTAGTCCCGTGTTGTTCCGTCTATCTCCAAGAGGGCTGGAGAGCTTCTATCCGTTGTTATTTTTTGTCGTTTCCATCATCCCGGTTTTGGCCGTGTCAAATAAATTGAAAAAAATCAATGATCCAAAATGGATTTGACCAATCGGGTATCTCGCCTAGACGGGTCAAATAACCACATTCACTACCAGGATGATTTATTTCAAACAGATGTTCGGTATCTTCGGTAACTTTTGTTTCCATTAAAGGTAACAATTGGAATTTCCCAGGAGAAAACTGTGTTCTGATTGACAATGAGACTATTTGACAAGTTGATTTCATTTCATACCGAGTTTAGTGAGCACCTAGGCTGTCCATTCCCATTCGAAGGTCGTATGAACTGACCAATCATTCACCGGGCCCAAGTAGATTACGTGCCAGTTGGATCATCTTACTGCTTTGCGGATTAGACCACTTGCTCAAAGATTCCGTGTACGGTCCTCCTGGGTCAACTCTCTACTTCAGTTTGAGTGTCCGGGTAGTATCAAGTCCAAAGGAGGAATCATGGCATGGAGATTGAGGACGGGGAAATTAACATGTGCGATGAACTCTTTTTTCTCTTATCATTCCCGCTCGTTGTGCAAAACAATAGGACATATGCGTATCAATGGTTGAAATCTGTCTGCGATCCCTGTTGACAGTGGCATACTGGTAAGTCCTGTCTTATTAAAATTTCCACTCTCGTATCATGTCAATGGGACCCCACCTCCATTTCTGTCCTACTTTAGTTCTACTATTCATAAAATAATGTATAGAATTTTCAGGAACGAGGCTGCAAAGGATTGGAAGCTGTCAGGTGAAGAAGTTGACCCGTGGTACGATGCTTAGAACCCGCAACCCTCTGGTTAAAGCGACATGATGTTCACCTCTTAATCACCAGTGACCAAGAAAAAATCGTCTTCGGACGTCCGTATTATTTCAGATCTCCTATCCATGTGTACACTAAGAAACTGCCACGGAAATCAAAATTTTAATTCGCGCTTGCTTGAGATTTCCACGATGTCCAATCACCTCATTTGTCTTTTGTTGCTTTACGCCACGATGACTTTGTCCCTATCGCCGAATTCATTTTCAAAAAAAAATGTGACAACCGAAAATTAAGTTGACAGAATTTCAAATTGTAACAAAATATATCAAACTGAAAATTAGGCGGTTAGAAATCGACATCTTGTACGTGCGATCGACTAACTGGTAATCCGTTGACATGCACCAACTACGCGTAATTCCGTCAGAAAATATCGCCTGTTAGGTTCACACATCACTCATCTGAGAGGACTGGAGAAGCCAAAAGGTGTCCCGTGGAACTGGCGGTGGTCAAGTGGATTAAGCATCTGCTGCCAAAACGTCCGGAGGTTCGAATCTCAGATTTTCCGGGTCCTGAGGTGATAGATGGCAACTCGCGGCCGTCCTGCTCGTCAATGCACTTGACCTAATGAGACCCTATGTGGTTTTATGCCATTTCAGGTTTCACGGCCACAGCTCCCAGTCCCTTACCCTGTGTAGTGGGTTCACAGTGGCTACAGGACACGCCCGTTCCATTATACTTATGCTTGAAGCATTTCATAAAAAAACATTCGCATTGTGAGTTAGATTAAAATTATTTCCAATGTACGACCGCAGAAATAGAGTTTTGAGCAACATAGAATAGATATACAATTGTAGTTCGTATTGCATACTTAAATTGACAACAAATTTCGGCCTCGGGCAAAACTAAGGTGGAACGCAGGATGCGTGAGTTGTGAGATTAAACGGAAACGAATATGAAAGTATAAAAATGTTAACAGTTCATATGGACGAAGAAACGAAAGAAAAGAGGGATCAGGAACAAGATGTGGAACGCAGAAGACGATCTCCCGAAGCTCGTTGATAAAGGCTATCCCAGGACTTCCAATACCTCATCATCCGTAAGTGAGTTAGAGGGGTAAAAATCCCTTCTTTTTGACTAATTACGTGCTCGCTTTGGATACGGACGAATAAAGGGCCCCAAGTAACCGTTTTCCCAAACCATATTCAATATATTTCCTAATTCCTGATCAAGGGTTCTCCAGCTGAAGGCATTTCTTGCCCTATACCAAAAGCAACGGAGAAAAACTTGAAAAATTGTCGTACTGCCAAACTCAAGTAATTTGGCGGAACACCTGGTCTTGTCCAGTCGACTCAATCGCACAAATGTTTATGTGGGACGATGTTTGGCCAGGGGCTTGTCTGAACGCATCTGTGAGCACCACCCCGCATGGTTGAGCATCGGAACAGTTAAGCCACTTAATAGTCCAGTGGTTCCAAACCTAGAACAGACTAAACCCTACCGTCCAGTATGAGGTCAGGGGTAAACAGTCTAGGCTGGTAAAATTTCGAGTTTCGCGCGAAGCGGAAGCCATCGCGTTCCGTTTTCAGAATCTTTCACTATGGGCTCAGAAACAATTTGTAGTTGCCCTTCAACTCCCCTGGCGAAATTTCCGCCCCAATTCAAACTCCAGAACACAGCATACTCAGCACAACATGTTCACACGTCTTTGCGTTATGGTTGAAACACTATCAATCCCTTCGCACCCGTGTTTTTTGCCTGAATAATCCGATCCCTCTTAAAATTCTTCCGAATACATAGTGATGGAATGGCATGAGTAAGAATTACCGAAAACGAGCTTGTTCGCCAACTTGTGTGTTCGTATTCATGCCAATACATAACATTAAATATGGTCTGGAGATGGTTCAAGGGAAATTGTCGGTTTGCAGTCACATCAGTTCACAACTCTAAGAATGCGTCTGTGTGTATGTGTGTATGTGTGTGTGTAATTGTGTGCACCAAAAATGTTCAATTTCAACTCAATGGTAAAATATACCGGCAAAAAGGACGGAGTGGCAATGGGGTCTCCTCTGGGACCATTGTTTGCTGATATCTTTATGTCCAAACTGGAGAATAATGATCTGCGCTCACCAATCAGGCACTGTACCGTTTACAAACGTTATGTTGATGATATACTGTGTTGCAGAGCAACATGCAGACGTAAGCCACATGTTACACACGTTTAACAGTGTCCATCCAAACGTAAATTTTACACTAGAAAAAGAAACAGACCATAGTTTAGCATACTTAGATGTGTACATAAGGCGACGGCAGGACGGATCTGCACAACTATCAGTCTATAGAAAGGCAACATGGAACGGACGGTACATTCATTTTTACAGCTTTGTGCCGTTACAAGCAAAGAGGAACCTAATATGCTGTTTAGTTGATAGAGCAAGAAGAATATGTACGGACGACACAATTGAAAATGAACTTCGTTTCCTGCGGAGCGTATTCGTACAAAATGGATACCCCGAAAGATTCATATATAAAACTATGGAAAAACACGAAGTAAGACAAAAAGTAATAGGAACAATAAAGAAACCCGTATATGTTCGTCTGCCTTTCAAAGGTGACACGGAAGCAGAAATAATCCAACGGAGACTGTCAAGTTCAATCGGTGGAACATTCTTTGCTGCACAATTAAAAACTGTATTCACATCCAAACCGATCATGTGCTTTCAACTAAAGGGCAGACTGCCAGATTCTGCAGCCTCATTCTGTGTGTATTCATTCACCTGCTCCTGTGGGACCAGGTATATTGGCCGCACGACCAGTCGTTTGCCCCATCGCGTTCGTGAACACCTCCCGGCTTGGTTGAGCACAGCAACAATTAAGGCAATCACTAGCGCGGTGTGTTCACACCTTGTCAAGTCAAACCACTCAGTGAACGTGACAGGTGCTTTTCGCACCATCTACAAAGTCAGGAGCAGAAAATCAAGAACTATCAAGTGTCGTATCTTTAACACAGCCGAGGCCGTACCTATCCGTTTGTATAACCCCCTCTAAGGGCTCAGAAACAATTTGTCCAGACTCTTAAACTTCCCTGGCCCACTTTTCATTATCCGACAAGTGGTCTACATCCTGATCGTGTGACAAACTGATCAACTACACATACACACAGACGCATTCTTAGAGTTGTGGACCGATGTGACTGCAAACCGACAATTTCCCTTGAACCATCTCCAGACCATATTTAATGTTAAGTATTGGCATGAATACGAATAACTGAAAACGAGCTTGTTCGCCACGTTGTGTTGTTCTCAATGTGTTCAGTGGGATTTTTAAAACTTGTTTTCTCAAAGGAATTATCCTCCTTTACTTTCACCGTGAACTTAATCAGTGGGTGAGAATTATTGAAAGTTTCAAGCAATTTGTGGATACCTGCTGCTGAATCACAAGCTACAGGTGTGTCATATACGTATTGTAGATGAGGGTACGACCAGAACGGATGGAGTTGGTAACCGACCCCGTAGTACGAGCCAATCAGAAGCATTTGCCCGAGGAAGCAACAGCGACTAGGTCGAAAGCGTTACCCGACAGAAAAAGATCGGGGTAGCAACAAATAAGGGCAACAGCACTAGAACTCGCATAAACAGCACGACTCCTCAGCTGAGAGCAACAGTACAAGTCCACAGTCAGGACAATCGGACGACCAGAGAAAGACCCAGAGAAAATGAAAGCAAGAGTGTTCAGAACAAGGCCGAATTGCCTCGGGAATGCTCAACTAGTCAGAACACAGATCTCGCATGAGTTTGGCTTGGAAAAGAACAATAAACACGGCCCAGCACGGTCTGGAGACTGCGACTTGTTTCGCTACGCAATAAAAGTGTTAATCACCCGCTAGCTTTCTTGTTACGACATGCACGTCCTTACACACTTTTCAAATTTTGTCCCATTTCGTTACGTAGGGCGAGAAATGCCGGTGACCGAGGGATCCCTGACCAGGATTTGGATAATATACGGCATATTCTTTGTAAACGGTTAGCCAGAGCCTTTTATTCGTCCGCATATGATTGATGAAATATCGGAATTGAGAAAAGAGATTCTTATGGTCGACCGGTTTGGGCGGGGGCTGGGGGGGGGTTGACAACGCAATGGAAATCGTGGAACAGCATTTATCAGACGTCCTTGGGAAATGTTTTTTCTGTGGCCCATAATCCGGTGGTAGCCAGCTCCAAGCAGCTTACCGTTCGACAATCCAATCAATCTGAATAATTTATATTATATCAGTTTCCGTACTCTCACTGTGCACTGTACATCAGACATACGACTAGGAGCCCGTGTGAAAGGAAATCAAAGTACGTCCCAGCTGTTGTTCACAAAGACAATCTGCGTTGTCGATGGGGTAGTCGCACAATACTTGGTGGATGCTGGTCGTCAGAGAAAGAATGAACAACAGCTTTCAAACCAATCCTGAGAACTCCCAGAATTCACATGAAAGGACAACGCAGGCGCTTACTGACATCATCTGTGGTCATAACAATTAGACTGACGAATTCTCAGCTGTACAGACAGCGTATCCTCGTGCAACCGCTGTCCTTGCCGTGACCGTAACACATTATTCTGTCTTTTTCCTATGCATTATTGATTCCTTTATTCGCATCTGGTGTTTTTTTTCTCCTCTAATCTTACAATTCCCATTTAACGTATTTTACAACAGTATTGCCAATATCATCATTTTTCAGCATGTTGTAAAGTTAGCAACCTTTTAGTAGTAGGAGATTGAATGTTTTTCATGGAATAATTCACCATGTGATATCATCGCTCAACTCACCATGAAGAAACCATGGAAGCACTGTACAGCTGTTTCATCCTTGTTAGGAATCATGAAAATAACAAGGATGAAACAGCTGTACAGTGAATGCTTCCATGGTTTCTTCATAGTGAGTTGAGCGATGATATCACATGGTGAATTATTTCATGATTAGCAAACTTTGTTGTCGGTTTACTCATTCACTGAGAATAACAGCCACATTTCTGTTCTTTTTAACTCAAAGCCTTATATGTAAATGCCTGAGATGGTGTACCGAAAAGAAATGTCTTCGTGTTAGAAGCTGTCCTCACGATTCGAGAGCCATATTCCACGACCAGTGTTTCACTTTCACAAATTTCACTGACACTGACAAAACTTTATTCGCCTTACCTTTGGTTGGTGGTGCCAAATAGGTGGCAACGTGTTCGGCTGCAATCGAGGGGAACATGTTTAACACGGCCACATGACGACAGAGTTCTGTGTGAATGGAAAATGTTCGTGGTGGTCCAACGGGGCGAAAAATCAAATCCGGATAGAATGTCACATCTGTGCCAAATTTGGCCAGAGCTGGATAGTTGGGCGAGGCGAACGCGTGAAATTCACTGCTGGAACATTTGACTACACGAGATCCGCGAAACAACTGCGGGTTGGAAGAACACCGAATGTCGTAGTTTATGGCTCAACTCACAGGTAAGGGTGGGGATTGTGTAAAATTTTAACAAATATCATCGTCTAATGAAAACTAGTAAGATAAGAAGAAAAATGACATCCAACCACCTCAATCGATCCTATGATCATATTGGCTCACTAATTTCTTACAAAGACTGATTTTTAAACGTGTTCAATGTCCTATCGTTGTGCAATGTCTGCACCCGCATCCTTACGTAACAACAAATGTGACTGGCAATATCTGAATGGGACAACAAGTTATTACAATCGTTAAGGTTTCACTAAGTCCCCAAATGTGTGCACAGATGTGTGTGTATGAATGTGTATGTATGTATGTATGTATGTATGTATGTATGTATGTATGTATGTATGTATGTATGCATGATCGCAGTCGTGAAAATCACTGGGCTTGGTTGAACGCGGGAGTAATCAAGATTTGGACTGCGTTCAGTCTAACCATTTGGT
The DNA here is from genome assembly GCA_008360955.1 of Fasciolopsis buskii. Classification (NCBI taxonomy): domain Eukaryota; kingdom Metazoa; phylum Platyhelminthes; class Trematoda; order Plagiorchiida; family Fasciolidae; genus Fasciolopsis; species Fasciolopsis buskii. The sequence goes on from LUCM01004110.1 coordinate 102,973, forward strand.
GGATGGTATAGAAGCATTTCACGCCACAAGTACATGGCTCGAGAGAAGGAATCAGAACGAATCAAGTGTCGCACCCTAACCACAATGAAAAAGGGAGCGTTCGCCTCTAAAATCACTCTCGTTCGTTCAAAAACCGTTTGGACGAGCGATCGAACTGCCTTGGCTCATTTTGCGCTTTCGTACACGGGCAAACGCACACACACACACCCCCACCCACACACACAACGACACGGTCCACGGGAGATATGAACCGTTAGGTTGGGCTTTGTGGATTTCTCGCACCTTCGCGGGAAACCCGCAGATGGAATAGCAAAAAACCAACAACCGAAAGAATGGAAATACGAAGTTTTTAGGAAAACTGCCTCCTGGCCAAAATTTGTTTATCACTTGTAGAGTCGAGTGAACCATCACGATTGATTTGGCGAAACTGGCTAAAATGGAATTGAGGGTCAAAAGCTCAGACACTCGTGTGTGTGTGTGTGTGTGTGCAGACCATAATAAAGAATAGAACAAGAATCCGCCAACCTAGTGTGACCTGAAACATTAACAAACAGCGGGACCCAAAGAAACACACGGTCAGCTCGCAAAGAACCCATCTGGAAGTCCACCTTAATATCAAATGATTTCGATATAGTTAAGTTAGGATTTTAAGCGAGTCAGACCGCGTACATGAATGTGGCACACATTATGTGACCTCTCATGGCCAAGGAATGTTGAGGATCACGCAAAGTGACTTAAGAAAAAAGTGCTGCAGAAATTCTGAAATGGTGTATTGTATACACAAAAAAGCGGAATTCGGAAAAATGGTGCATAGTCCAGTGAAATAACCGTCCGAGAAAGCTTAACTCAATTAAGCACAACTCGCTATTCATTTACCCAAGTGGCGGCAGCCTAGATACCACGTAAGTGCTCATCTGAACAGTAGAGGACAAAGATCTTGGCTTACGACGGAAATCACAATGAGTACACAAAAGATGAGTGTTGCGTGAGAAATGGACAAGCTGTGTCCGATTACAGACAAAAAACGGCGAGAACATGAATTTTCGAACGTGGCGCGCACAAAATCACACAGGAGTCCGAGTCCCGCGAATGCATATATAACAACCAATTTTATTACTTTTGTAAATTATCCATTCCATGCATAATGAATACTGGGAGTAGTAACATTTTCACGGAGTAATCTGGCCAGTTGTTTGATGTTATCGTCCATGATGGAATATTTGCAAATCAGTTTTCACATGTCACGGATACTCACTGTTTGAGCCACTGTGACACAAACCTAGGCTTTGATTCGTCGGATAGAAGAACGAAACGAAAACTCCAGGCAGACAAGAACTTCTCCCACTTTGATCATGAATAAGCGTACGATGTAATCGTAATCTATGCCTCGGTCAAAGCATACTATTAAACTCATGTGTTTTCATGTGGTGCTTAAAACAGTGTAACGATTGTACTACCCATAAATAGTATCAGAGTGCCGGAAACGGTTCACGCTAATTAGTTCTGAGGTTTCGCACGAGTCCACAGACTTAGACCAAACAGCTACCGACAGCCTCATCGATACAGGGCTTGAGCTAATTTACAAATGGCGTTGACGGGAAATAGCAAATGACAATATGCGCGCAGAATCGGGTGATATGATGAGATTAGTCGGAAACAACTACCGCTTTTATCCTATTGAGAGAAGGGAGAAAAAAATGGTTTCGATTATCATCTCAAAGCTGTCCTTACCATGAAGACAAGGACATTCCGATGAATTTTCCAAAGACGTATTCGGCAGGTGGAAGCGAACTCTCGTAAATGATTTCAACGGATTGGTGAACCGTACTCATTGGTAGTTGTTTATTTTACAGTGAGAGCGTTGTACCCGAAAAAAGATGGTGGTTACATAACACAAATTCTTTGAGAGCTCGCAGCTGAAATGTCCTCGTGCAATTTGGCCTACAGAAATGTCGTAACAAGCAGTAACTTATTGCGGTTACAAAATATTTCAGTCAAATACGTGCACAAGAAATGAATACTTGGGGCTTGAGAAGTCCTTTAAAGAAGAGGATGATCACAACGGAAAGTACAAGTGTGAGAACAAACTGACGGGTTGGCCAGAATCGACACACAAGACGATTTGACTAAGTCCAACAGATGATGGCCGTAGCTAAAACGTGTACTGTTTGCACACCACTTCACTGACTGTAATTCGAAGCGATAACTCGTCCCTACTCTACAGACCGCAATCACCTAGCTTGCCAGCAAGAGATGGGATAAATCACGATAAAACGAAGTGATGTATTGTTAGCTAGGATAGCATATTTGTGTAGTACTCGCTCATTCATATTTTCACTTCTATTTACAATACAACGATTGTATTGTACTTTATAATAGGCCTCCCCGAGACACGTGATTCCAAACACCACGACTTTAATTGCTCGATTGGTTGAAAATCGTCTTATCGTGCCTCAAATCCAAGTAGGAATTACCTGGCATACAAAAAAGCTGAAGTTAAGAAATTCTAATTTGATCATTTGAATAACTTTACAAAACGGAAAGAATCAATTCAAGATTAGTTCAAAGATTGGCTAGAATCGTTCAGTTGGAGAATCGAAAAATTGAGGAAGAGAAGGTGTATGTGGGGTGGAGGTGCAATCATGACGAACCATAATTGTTATTTTCACAAACGAACGGAAAATACAAAAATCTACAACTTGTACTAAACCCAAAAATATCTATAAAGTTTGTTGGGAATTAAGCACAAGAAGAACCGATTCGATGCGAGAAAATGTGAATATAACCGGAAGAACATTTGATAAAGGATCACTGGGTGAACAGGAAAACCAATAAACACGTTTTTTATCTCCGATTTAATTCACATGGTTGAGAACATCAAAGTCTAATGCATTAAGGACAGAGTAGAAATCCCAAAGTAACGAATGATTATTCCAAAGGAACAAGGATGCATTTGGCAAAACGATGCTATCGTCCATATTCAGTTTGAATATGCGACATTAAGTGGCCCGATCTTGCGAAATAGATCCTATTCGCCTAGGGCAGATAAAGTGAGAAAACCAATACACAAGATTCAACATTGGCCCAGTCATTTACGTTGCACACAGAATTCATTTACTGATCAAAGTGATTTCATACGACAAACAGGTACTTGGCCCTCGAGCCCCCATTGCATGTTGGTTTTAACCCACTCAAGGAAAACTTTAACTGGTCATACCAGCGAGAGTTGCTCGGACGATAAATCTATCCACTTCTTTCCTCACTCCTTCTATTCTTCTCCCCCAATCAATATCAAATTTCCGTTGATTTGGCTCCATCCGATTTATGCTCTTATTTATTTGTAAGCACCATTAAAATTACACACGTCCAGTCTGTGGACAGTAGAGCTTGGTGAACTAAAATAATGGTGGAATTTTATCTTTTATGGTCACTTTTCAAATGACAAGAACCAATCTGTCGTCTTGGTAGTTTACGTTGTGATTCACATGAAAACTTGGTACTTTTTCGTAGCTGGCACAATTGGATAAAATTTAAAGGAAATTTGCTTTTGAATAGTTCAAAAAGATAAAAGAAGCTATAGGAAATCGATCGAAATTTTCGACGGATCAGCGTAAAATAAAATGAACTCATCCTCTTTGGAATTTAATACACGAAACTCTCAGTCACGGAAAGGTGATAACAGATTACGAGAAGAGTAGAACGACAGGTATTGGAAACTTTGAAAATATCTTGCACTCATACAACCGGATCACTGTATTGTAATGTATTCTGTTGTATTGTATGGACTTTTGCGCCCAAAAATGTCACATTCCAGTCAAGAATCGTAATGAAAAATAGTTAACTCATCAAATCGTAAAAATGAAGATAAAACAAATCCGTTAAGGATTTATTTGAGCACTTAGGATATGTTATTCAGGAATTGGGCTGAAACATGGTCAGGTTTCTCAAAAGGCGTGCTAAATATGGAACAGCGAATTTCCCCGCAGATATTGATTAGTTCTATAGGGAGTGTGCAACGAAAAAAGCGGCGCTTTCAAAGATCATCGTGCAGAGGATGCGTAGGACCTGAAAGTATTTTGTGACCGAATTTCTCCTATGCTGCTAAGTGCTGATCACTCAGTCTGGTGAACAATCCGCTTAGTGGTATGAAAGACACATGGCTAGTAGTTGATAAACCCGTGGAAGAATTTCAAAGTCTTTTTTAAGGAAGCTCGAAAAAATAACAAGAGGACAGTAAAGAAAGATTGGAAAAAACACAGTGGTATACAAGTTGGGAGAAGGTACTTTGTTTCACCTTGTATTGTCGAAGCTTCCTGATTTGAAAACCATCATTACTCGAAACGGTTGGAGAGAGCGAAACATCATCAGCACACTTAAACAAATAACAGAGTGAGCTAGTTGATAAGTCGCTGATGTAAGTAGAGAAAAGAAACGGTGAAAGAATAGCAATCTGTAGCACGCTGGAGTTGTTGATCAGCAGTTTTGAAGTTTTACCGTTCATTCATGCGCACCGAGTTCGGTTAGTAAAGTAATCAGACAGCCATGTTAATAAAGAACAAGGACAAATAAATGTTTTCAGTCTGTAAACTAGAAGAGACCGTGGGAGTGAGTCATATGCCCCTGTGGTAATTTTAGTGGTGCGCAGAAGCTCGAACATCTCTCCCCTAGAAAAATCTGTTACTGTCACATCATCTTTTGCAAACACGATTGCAGTATACGTGGAAGGATGGATGAAGGCTTGATTGATGTTAACAACATCTGCAGAACATTTAACGTTTCGTTTTTTCCCACATAACAGTCGGATGTCTTGCTATAGGAATCGGTTTTTGGTACCATTCAGCTTTTATCAGGGCGGAAATGTATAGCACACTTGAGTTATTATGGGATTTGTAGAAGTGCTCCTTGCGTCTTTCTAGAGATTTCAGCATCTAGGAGGAGATAGGGCCATTTGAGACGAATAGGGTTTCGAAGGGACAGCAGATACCAAAGATCGCCTCGGCCGTCTCTGTGAAAAGTCTGACATTATCACTGAGTAGGGTTCAAAATAGAAACAAGCAGATACACGTGACAGACTGCTGGTGAAGAGCAATGTTGTTGTGGGAAAAAATCTGAAATGCGACATTAATTACTGTACGCAAAAGTCTATACAATGCAATACAATCATCGAGGTGAACTTGGATTTGATTTGTTTGCTTGAAGGAATGGAAGGTTTACCTAGGGTATATTCTGGACCTTAACAGGAACAGACAATGATCACCACTTGAAATTGGAGCACACAGTTTCAGGGTGATTGGTAATAACTCTATCTAAGATGAAGTCGTCTCTGGTCTGTCAAATCAAACAGTCAGTGATAAGGTTGACGCATGATTGAAATCTCCACCAATAATATGCAGAATATCCACAAAAAATCGACAAATTTGTGATGTTGTGTTATGAACTAAAAGGGTCTACGTATAAGTTCGTTATGATCGCACTGGTATGACGGGAGAAATGGAATGACGCTGAGTTACGAAACAATCAATTTCGTTTAGAGAGAACGCATAAATAACTCCCGGCTTGCCAGATCAGAAGGAGTTTATGCATGTTGCAACAACACCTCCAGTCTTTTTCTTGTTCAAAACTCTATCCTCCAGGTAGAGTTTGAAGCTGTTTATCGACACAAATGAATCAGTAATATCCCGTATACTACCACGATTCTTGTATGCAGATGATACAAGCGCGAACTTGAGTGGGTGATTGGAGTACCAAGGATAGACTCGACGTTATCGAAAATAGGGAACAGATTTTGGTACTTAACAATAGCGGAATGAACATTTTGGACAGAGAGGTGTATTTAAGAGCTGCCTGATAACCACCACGAGTGCTTCTTCTCGATGGAATAGATCTTTGAGGTATAACGATGCGTGATACCAATCCAGGATGAGAAATAATCGGGTTTTTAAACAGCAGTAGTTCCGAACAATTGTAGCGGTGTATGCATACCATAATGGAACACCAAATCCCGCAAGGAAACAACACAATTGTAGTGAAGCCAGTCAAGGGGCGAGTGCCGCTAGGACATTGTATGACGCTACGGTAAGGTTAATAACAAACAAGATTGGCTGTTCCAATTTAGAATGAATTATGACTGATCAACTGGCGGAAGCACCTTTGGTGGCAAACGGTAAACTGCTGTCGCTCTGGTTATTACCGCCTAACCTAATAAGAACGTGTGTGATTCTGTGCTACTCGGAGTTTCGGGGTCACTACCGACAATCTTCCCACTTCCCCCCTAGCAGTGGGTCCAATCGGCTGTGGGGCATGCCCGTCTTGTAGTGCTCATGGTTCAGCCATACCAAAAAACCACTGTTGTACCATGTAACAGAAGAGATACGGTCAAACTATCATTGCACATGACATCATTATGCTCTCACTGTTTTCTCTTTTTTAAATCATCCGTGAGAACTAATGTTCAGGAAATTGGGACCATCAAACAAATATAAAATAGAAGGATTTTCCCGATAACATTGAAATGTAACCGTCAAAGCTATGTTCTGAATGAAGTTCACATTCGAAAGCCCATGCGAGAATAGCAAGTTTTACGATCGCGTACTTCACCCTTTCATTGACCAACTGAATTCTGTCGGCTACAATTTTACATCTAGGCATCAACTATGCGTGAGGTTGGAATTCGTGACTTGAAGTTTAGTTTCCGTGGTTCGCTGGCGGTTTGCTCGGATTTTAATGCTTTCCCTCGACCATGTATTCCGGCGAGGTTGAGATCATCTGCTAGTCGCTATACACCGGGGCAGATTCAATGTTTTACAGTGATCACCGTACCCAATCAATTGCCTATGAAGCGAAATTGATGCTCAATAATATGACCACGTTAGGAATGAGTAAGGATATCGAAACTGGATGATAGTTTCTCGAAGTTTACGACCAAATATGTAAATCAGAGAAGATGCCCTGCGGAGACCAAGTGGTCAACGTCGACACGTTCCTACATGAAGGTCGTGGGTCTCAAACCTTCTATCCCCGGTCAACTTCCCTACCCGGCAGCCGTTGGTTGGGCGCAAACCCGTTTCTGAAGATGAATTGTTATTTTTTTTAAATAAAGGAAGTAAGCCATAAAAAGATTAGATAACCCAGTTAGCAAAAGTGAAACTCAGTTGTTTATCAAAAATCTTTGGGTTTTTAGGCATTATAGTCCAAGGACGACCGATCGCTCTCATCTCAAAAGAACCGAAAACGCTCTAAAACACTTCAACGGGTAGTGGAACATATTATCTCCCAATTATGATTTTCGACTGATTGACTGCAGCTATTATTGTTTCATACATATTCACCATCACGATCAAATCCGACAGACATGGAGGAAAGGGATATTGATACTCTCACGCAATTGACTATTCGTTAGGATTCCAATAAAACAGGCTCACATTTCACAATGACCGGAGATAAATGTTGTACCCTGTTTTTCATGCCCAAACATCCCTGGGATGCATGACATGAATAATTTCTATGATAAGCTGTTAAGTAGTATGTACTGGATGGATATTTCGGAGACATTGTGTAATAAAAAATTGTCTATTTCAGCCTATTAGGGATACCAAACTTGAGAATAATTGCAATTGAAATTTCATGTTTGCCCAACAGTAGATGCGTATCGTCCATTTCCCCCCCTCCCGCCTGGGCACTAAGAACATGATTGGTCACATATGAAAAGAGACGAGGTGAGCAACACAATCGATGCAACTAACCTGATCATGAAAGAACACTGTGACTTCGGGCAAAGGATATCCACCACCGGCAATCAATAAAGCACCGAGAAAATTGTTCCAACCATCACTACGAACCTCGAAGATGGGAACTTGCGATCCGGTCAACACGACCGGTTTGCCCAAATTTTCCAGCATAAAACTGAGCGCTGATGCCGTGTAGGCTAACGTATCGGTCCCGTGTAATACTACGAAACCATCAAATAGGTTGTAATAATTTTTGATATCACGTGCAATGCGTACCCAATCGTCCATGGTCATATCGGATGAGTCTAACAATGGAGTGTATTCTGCAATCGAGTAGAAAATTCGTCTTCTATTCTTAGATAACGGTAACACGAACGTGGTATTCGACGGGATTGTAGAAGCTTCCGATCCGACACCAGGCGGAGATTCCGAATTACCGAACGATTGAGAATTTGCGTTGCTGATGGAGGGACGCTGACGTGGTCGTTGGAAACTGATTGAAATTGGTTTGGAAAAGGAAAAGACGAATTTTACTACTGCCCTGCCTTTAACAATTCACTTCGACTAGGAGGCTGTGGTTATTGCAACACATTCAATCAATCGATAACAGTGAAGCAGTTGGAATTTTATTCAGCTCCGTAGTACCTGGTTCGAACTGCGCAGCTATCAATCATATTGTTCTCAAGCAAACTGTTTGTCTGTGTTCGGCCACTGATTGCATATTTAATTGGACTCATAAAAGATCGCAGTAGTTGGGAGACTCGAGGGCCAACTAGACAACTGTCCCTGCTCTGGCAGCAAGAGAGTACTGAAAGCACCTTTTTATTACAGTCATGCCTGATATATTGGAATATTTTTCGCAGTTCAAAAGCCAAACGTGACTGAAATCTGACTTTTTTTACTCTATCTCAAAGCTCTTAAACTTTGACGATGAAAATAAAGGTGACCGTTATGAAATGGACACCAGTTGAGGTTGGTCATGAATAACGGGCAGCTATGTAATTTCGCATCGCTGAGAGTAATGACCAAAAAACGACCATCACTAGGCTTGGATCCAGAGACCAAAGGTGCTAGGAGGACTAGTTTCTATTGTACCCACTGATCGAGATTCCTAACTAGGACGATAATTTAAGAAGATAACATACAATGTATTCAAAATATTTGATCACACTCGAAAATGGCCTTGCTAAGGCGATCGCCATCACAATCGGCAAGAATAATTAATAATCAATCACTGTCGAATGACCAAAATAGGAGCACTGACGACTGGAAACTCATTCACAGTCGTGAACAGTTCGGTTTAGCTTATACAAGCACTATCCCTGAATTAAGGTGCTCTTTTTGGCTGATTCCTCGTAACACCGAATTACAGTGGAAGAGAACCAGATTATGCAACGGAAAGACTAAAGAATCCATTGTCTAATGGGTATTAGCGCCTGTTTCGACGAAAATCTGCGCTAATCATTTGTGATTCAAATGAAAAGTGAATTGCTTAGAACAATCGAATGTGGACAGATAACAGAGGAGGAGGAGGAACAAGAATACGAAATACCGTTCCTGCCTACCATAAAATTCTCCATAGACGGTTGTTCCATCTAGTCCTTTTTTGCAATACATTTCCATTGCCATCGATCATCGAAGTTCGTGCTATCAGACGGGCCGACAAAACCGGTCTCAGCAATGATGGAATTAGTCAAACTGAACGATAGACATGTAGATGACGACCGTAGCGCGACAATCAGGACAATAAATAAGTTCATTCCAAACCGAAACAATTTTATGGAAATATTTAGCAAAAGCGGCAGGTTTGTTGGAAGTAATAATGATCCGATGTCTCAGTCACCTGGAGTTAGCCTTACAAGGTAGATTTCGATTGAAAACATGGACCGACAAGAACATCTCGACTGATGATGAAACGTCTGCGACCTAAATATCAATTAGTGTTCGGAAGGCTGTGAAAATCAACAATCCGAATTTTCGTATCCACATCAATAATGAAGTACCATTCTGCCGATGATCGTTGAAGGCTAACAGGCCACTATGTATGGACTGGTCGAGATCGGAATCTCGTCCCGATGTCGTGAGTGGATGAACAAACCATTCGGATTCACAAGTACGATCGCTAGTTGCCCTTTGTGAGTTAGCCACTGCCAAGCCGACAGTCCAGTGAGATTTTGGTGCGGCATGTACACACAGCGTCTACGTACGGAAGTGAATTGGCCGAAGTGTACCGGGCATAATTACCTGAGGGCGGCAATAACCGCAAAACCGGCCACGTACTTACGGGAATCTTTCGTTATTAAACTATATAACACTGATTGGACAAATATTCACTTGTATATGTATACATATATATATATATATATATGATTAATTAAGTTCATAGTTCATCATATTTACCTTTTTGTATGTGTAAACCACTGTAATTTGTTGGCAGACCGAAACACGAAACCGCAACATCATCACAGCGGACTTACTGTGGATCGTTGAAGGTGGGTATTTTGACAAGTGATTTGACCAAGTAATTCGGAACAGGTTGATAGGCGCCATCAATCGGACGCATCCCAATTGTACCGCCTGTGTACAAAACCAGAATACTGGAAACGGAAGCACAGTTGTTGTCTTTCAGGGCAGCATCCAGGAGGAATGGATCAATTGAAGGATAACTCAAACAACTGGCCTGAAACAGGATAACAAAATAAGGAAAAAATCGGATGAAGCTCCATTTATTGTGGTTTTCTTTCCATATTTTTCTTTTACCTGATAGTTTGCATTTTATATGAATGATAAAACAACGTACGCGGTTTTCTGTAAGGGTGTCGCGGTCATCAAGAGACTTTCAGGAAAGGAAAGTGATCACCAGCGCAAACACTTGGATTCACAAAATCGCCGGTTCCAAATGAAATGCAAATATGGACTGACCCCTGGGGTATCGGTGCTTTCTTTGCCCTATCTTCACTACGTTCCTGTTGAGATTCCGCGTAACAGGTCTCATATGACATGGCCGTTTGTCGCATGAATGGTCTGTTTAGTTGTGTCTACATAACCAAACAAGCCTTATCACATCTCACTCACGGATGACGACCACATGTTGAATAAAATCAAGAACGCACCGCCAGTATAACACAAATAGAAAATTTGAGTCGAACGCCTTAGCCATAACGCTACTGGGCAGGCTCTGAACGGTTTGTTGAAATTCACCAATTAATCAAGCTCTGTAGTTCATATCCAAAGCCTTCGTCGTACTTAGGCTACCTGCAGAGAAGTCATCTATCAGTAGGGGTCGATCGCTGTGAGCTAACGGACAGTAACCGTGCAAATCAGTGACGGATATGTGCACCATCATGTGGTGAAGTTCAACAAACTGTTCAGGGCCTGCCCGGTAGCGTAATGGCTAAGGCGTTCGACTCAGAATCGTCCGTCCCGGGTTCGCGTCTCAGTTCGGGCTGTTCGAATATGCAGTGCTGACGATTCCTAACAAGGGTGAAACAGCTGTACAGTGGTTCCACGGTTTCTTTATAGTGAGTTGAGCGATGATATCACATGGTGAATTATTTCATTAAAACATTCAATCTCCTACTACTAACAAGTAACAAATAGAAAAAGCACTGCATTTCATTTATGCAATGAAGCATGTGGCAGGGGATGATTATCTCAAGCTCCGAGCTAGATTCTCACCCTGAAAACCTCTCGAAATTCTCTCAAACGACCGTGCACTTCACAAAGCCACTAATGCGAAAGTCCTACGCATTACCTTCTCGTGGCGGAGATGTTCCCACCGATGTGCTTCGACGAAGGCGGTCCGGCGTTCTCCAACAGACTGACCGATCAGTAATCAGTCTAGGTTAAATGGTTGAACCCTAATTCAACATCAACCATGGATGGTGGACGAGGGATATGGCTGTGTGCTCACGGGAATCTGTGGCGAAGGGATGTACTGGGCATCCAGGATGCCTGGCCCCATCCAAAGGGCGTGTGAACTGAACAATCAATCACCAGTCCCCCTTAGGACACATGAACCTCAGACCGTCTTACTACCTTGTGGCAGAAGGCCGAGGATAGGGTCCCCTAGGTGATCCCTATACTTCAGTTGGGACAGTGTCCGACCGACACAGGAATCACGGATCCCGATAAGTGGATGATGACGTGGAGATGGAAAATGAAAGAACAAGCAAGTGTGGTGAATCCTGTGCATCGTTTCTTTTTTCTCCCTCCTCGTTTATTGTTTTCGTCCTTTGTCGTGGTTCTGATGGCACAACAGATTTGTGCCATATATATATATATATATATATATATATATATATATATATATATAACATCTGAAGTTTTCTTCGGCTTTATTCTCCGTAAACCTTCACCCTACTATACCAATAACACCCAAAAATATTATGTTTAGAGTGAATGTAAACTACACAGATTCCAATTGTTGAACAATTCTCGATATCTTAATGTTTATCAGAATTGCTTGCATTGTAGAGGTCACCAAGTCAACACCTTAGCATCAACTGTTTCGTCAAACGTCTAGCAAGATGACTCTCAGTTAAACTCCAAGGAGTCAACAAAATGTTCTTTGTTCAAACATTGCGGCTAATGTTAGAGGACTAAACCTCCGCACGATGGAATCAAACATCAAAACGAGACAAGAAATCGGAAAAAGCGCAATGAATTATGAACTATGATAATCCATTCTCCTTCTTTTTGCTTCATTTCTAGATGTTACGTCAATGGTGCCATCGAGTGAAAGCAAACCGGGAGGAAGCGCTGAATGTCCCTCCTTGAGACATTTACCTGAATGATCTTGACTCTTCCCGAACCACATATAAACCGTTTATGGATGCGCTCTATCGCCTCCGATTCATGTGTCACGTGGCTTCGATATCGTCAATGTATGTCGTGGCCTATCGCTGGCAATATTCTTTCCAGTCTTCGTGATTGTCATGTCTTATTCCAAAGCGACTGAAGTTTCGCCTGATTCCAGATTTCGACACTTGCGCATATGTTGATGCGGCAAAACAAACCAAAATGTTTAACTTCGAGTATCATCCCAATTGATATCTGGTAACAAGTTACCGATGTAGAAATTTTCGATAAGTGCACAAAATGCACAGTGACTGGTTTCCGGAGCTCCTTTTTTCTCATGCGCGAGGCAAATGTGTATGTGTGCTTAAAATGTGCCACGGAAAGCAGTTGGCCATGGAAGTCCAGTTTTTTGTTGATAACCAATCACAATTCGGAACACACACACACAAGAAAACGAGCAGCGCTAAAAACCCGCTGCAGATACCTTGCGGATAAAAAAAAACAAACCCTACATGGGTTCGTGCTGGCGGTTTAGAAGCAAGCTTTCAATGAATACCATGTTCATTCGTATGGATTTCAACTCGCAAGAGGCGTAAAGACAGCCACTCCATTCTCGAATACAGCCAATCAAACTGACATTTCTTTCGTTGTTTTGTCCTTAAACTGTTACGGACGTAGAATAATTCCCGCTGTGAGAAATCTCACCGAGGCACATAGCATTATTGCTCATTTTACAAAATTAGACTCGAAGTAATCATATCATCTGGCGTGAATTACTCCGAAATTTCCGTTCACTCTTGTTCATATTCGTAAAATAAGATTAAACTCTGATACTTGCGAACATTTATTTATATCCCGTCTATGATGGCGGCAGCTGTAAAACCAACACTCTCGCAAAGGTGCATCCAAGACGACGAGGTGCGTTCTAAAAAAAACGTAATGTGATTATCGAGAAAATTAGAGCGGCCAGAATAAAAATAAAAAGTTTGAAAACGGTTTGCGGGATGCTGCAAAGCTCCAGTAAGAGAACACATCAACGAGGACCGATACCGACTTCACACATATGGTCTCAAAAAATACATGAAACTCCAAACTAAAATACCACACGTTCAATGGGTGAAAACAGACCAGAAAGCGGAAAGCATCAACTGAGGTGAAAGCCGAAACTAATTTCCTCGTGGTTCTACGCCAAATCATCACCTGGCCACCACGTCACCTCTCCCAGTCTCGTCCAGAATGTGCACAGAAAACACGAAAAGGTAAACAATTGGACAGACACACACTACGTGTCCAAGTCACCGAAGGCGATGTAGAGCGATTACCTCAGTCAGAGGACAACTGTTTGCACCCAACACGTGACGATCCAATTTGTCAATGCTCACCCCATATTCCCGCAAGACTCCAGTATTGCTTCGGTGACATCAGTGCTCGAAAACAGAAAGTCGCCGTTCATCTTCAACGCAGATAGGTCAGGTTTCGCAACCGTAAAAAAAACCCTACGAACTGTGGCATTGTACACTCTTCGCTTGAGGGAAAGTCGGATATCGCGTGTCGTAAGTTCTTGGAAGTTTATTTTGCTCTCGCAATTCCTGCGTTAATCGTCAAGCCCTCCAACGCGCGCTGAATTGCCTGTGGACCATCATTCAGCAAGGCAACCCTGTTCCCCGGGAGGGCTTCAACGTAACCGTCTAAAAGACCAGATAAAGCGTTCTGTAGGACATTACGCGTGACAACGTTGAACAGAAATGGGGATATGGGACGTTCCTGCCGCACAACGCTGGAAACGACAAAAAGAGGAGAAAGCTGACCACAAGCCCTAACCCGACCCGAGGTATGACGGTACAACTCACCACAAGGGGTGAGTGCGGGTACAGGCTCCTTCCAGTCTTGAAGAAGTACCTTGGATTTTGAAAATGCAAAGCATATATTGTACCTAAAGACTTTAGTCGCTCCCTGGAAAGAGTTCAACTGCATGGTTTAGAAGACCAGATAGAGCGTTCTGTATAACATCCCGTAAGACGAGTTTGAAAAATGAGGCATGGAAGGGCAGGCCTGTCGTACCTCACTGGAGATGACGAAGGGTGGAGAGAGCTGCTCACAAGCTCGAACTAGATCTGAGGCATGACGATAAAACTGTTTTTGAAGCGACACATAGTGCAGACGCATCAACGGAGTCAAAGGCTGCGCGAATGTCCAAGAACACGATGACCGTTGGCCTCTGGGAAGTAAAACGGTGCTGTAACACGTGTCGGAGGGTGAAGATTTGATGGACGCATCCACGACCAGTGCTAAACCCGGCCTGGTCCTCACGAATTTGCCCTTCACACGTGTTGCATAACCTGCGAAGAAACAGTCATCTATCAAGAATTACTTCGTCCAAGTTATTTTTCTGTTGAGTCTGCTAGACGGTAGCTACACGTGATTTTTGTTGATCCCTTGGAACTAATCAACTAATTTTCAAGGTATTGAATACAACAGGTGAGAATAACGCAAAATGAGAACATTTAACAGTAGAAATTAGCCGTATCACCTTTCCCTTTTCACATTTTTATGAAAATTCCCGGGAAAATTTAACCACGGATGTAGTAACAAGCATTATTTTGCCACATAATTTGTGCCTACCTTGAGTCAAAACAGTCTCATGACCATTAGCCACTTGGAAGATATTCGCCCAGTGTATTTCGTGCGTTTGACAGAATATTAACGTTTTCATGAACTAATTTTGCTATGCCTTTACATTAGTCCACATGTGAAGTTTTGTCGTTCTATTTACGCGAAATTCACTGAAGTTGTACAAATTTTTGGACAATTTTGTCCCCAACTAGTACCCCCACTATGCCGATCACGATCGACTCGCATTCGCATTCGGCATTTTTGGTTTTATGTCTAACTAAAACCAGACCTTTTTTACGTAGTCCCATTTACCATTTCGTTTTTTAGGAGTTGCTGTCCTAAGTTCATTCTGACTGTGGTTTTCTTCCTCGATTTTTGAAGCTGTCAATCGTATGAAAACATACCACAACGACAAGAAAATCCTTGTGTATAAACCAAGAAAACCAAAGGTCTTTCGCACTATATTGGCTGTTTTTTACTCCATATCGCAAGCAAATTTGGGCTATGTTAAGTCTTCGCAATCGGTTCTTTTTAAAGACTATTTTTTTACTTTCCAGTGCTTAACAATAACATGGAAGAATGTGGTGAATTATTGTGATTTGTTCTAAAACGCTTATCGTTACAAGTTTAATGTATTTGTCTATAGTACACTTTTCTCTCGACCGCTAACTTGCCCTATTTGTTACGCAGATAACAGCCTTTAAATGAGATGAATAAAGTACCGTAAACAAGGTTCTCGGGTTGACTATCATCATCAAACGACCGAATGGAGGTGAAAGCCATAATGTTTTCATCCCACTCTACTACCGGTCAATCTGAATGCGATATCTCTAAGTCAAACTTTTTTTACTAGAACGCAAGCGTATGAATGAAACACTCATAAGAATACAAACATAATTAGAACAGTTGTGAATCATAAGACGTAAATATGTAGAGAGGCAGAGAGATGTCTTGAAAACCTAAGAAACGTTTTAAAAATTGATAATTTCACCCCACTGGATTTACAATACACACAGGCAAAAAATTTAGAAAGTTCATTCTGATCAGATCATCTATAATGCACACCCATGTGAGAGAGGATCCTGATAGGCTGACATGAAACCATCCAATCAGAACAGGCCTAGCTCACCTTGGTAAATTCGTCAATCTTGCTCATGCACCAGGCCATGGAATTCTCTTCGATTGTACCGTTAATATAAACGTGATTTTCTGACATTGTTCAAACGGGAATATTATTACGATACGAGCTGGAACAAGAACGGATTGTCAAATATGTACGGACTACTCACAGACAACAGTTGGAAAAAAAACACCAACATAGATCATGATATTGTAGGGATTTTTGGTGTGCAACGGAACAGGTCATTTTTGTTGTTGCATATCGTAAAGTTCAAGTTAGTTGAGGTTAAAACAGACGAGCTACTGACATTTGAATAATAATATATGAAATCGGAGAAATAAAAACAAATAGACGAAAATGGAAGCCCACTTTCATGATTCGCTTGACGTAAGGATTCACTTCACTCACGTACTCGTCAAATGGAGAGGGCAGATGATGATTGTTCACAAGCCGACACACATGTAATGCATGCAAATAAAAACAATCAGGGATCGCGGTTGTGATCTGGTAAACTGATTCTAGCACAAGCAAAATTCCGGTGGGATGTTACTGCTAGTGTTCAAGCATGCAAACGAATTTGCAGAGGAGTACTACATATGCATGCCGGATGAGCGCCAATAACCCCAAATCTAGCCATATGCTTCCGGGAATCTTTGATCATTCATGCACATACCACTGAGCAATATAAGTATATACAGGTGTATAACCTGTGTATTATTATTAGTGTGATACAAAAGTGTGACATTCCCACTCCTGTTGTAGACAATATGCTTGGGCTATTAAATCACCAAAGGCAAGATAGGAGCTGACCACAGTATTTCGATTCTGAGTATTCCGTGGTGACTTGACGGAATACGAGCAAGCAAATTAGTCGCACCGAAATTAATAAAGTTGTTCAATGACAAATTCAATGACAAGAAAAATAACAGGATGACAGATATGCACGTGAATTTTAAACTAATTTTGGAAATGAATAAGGAAGATATTTTGACATAACCCGTAATACAAATATGGGTGTATATTTCACAAAAAAATTGAGTACGGTGCTATCGTAACCATGGCAATAGACAAAAAACAATGAGCACGAGGGAGGAAATAAAGAAGCCATTTGAGACTCACGATCATCTCGGGACACTTCGACAGACGTTCAGGACGGGTAACCGACTCAGAGTCTAGGATACTCACCCCCGACCATGCTGAGTCGGTTGGAGGCCATAGCCTGAAATGATTATACATTTATCGAATCAAGTAAAACCCCCGGACTATTGGGAACAAGCGCACAATTTCGACAGGTCATACGGGTTGCCACAGATAACTGCCAAGACTGTCCACATACAACCCTCCATAGTTTATAATCCTTTGAGATCGGCATTGACTCCAGGATAGATAGAATTGGACAGTCTGACGTAGTCCAAAAGAGCATGAAAAATTAAACCAGTAGAATTAGCAAAAAACGGAGGGGTTCGGATTGCCAGTTGGAGTCTCCGAGATTGTGAGAGACAAGAGGTAACTTGAAAAAGGGTGCCAATCACTAGCGACTTGATTCATGCAAACCATGGTTTCCCCTGCATGCCCCTTCAATCTCTAATTAGTCTCTATTCTACTTACTTGTCACATAGTTTATTAATCGTTCGGCTCCTGGGCTTCAAGCTGTGCCAGGTAGCCACTGAAGCCAGACAAAATAAATGGATTTCTGATCGTTGGTCAAAAATTTGCGTTTTGAATATATGCTTTAAATTGGAAATTTAACAGAATCTCGTATTGATGTTTACCGCCGGGATCCTACTCATCTTAGCGATGAAACCAGATCACAATCACGCCATTAGTGGTTATGTGTGCAGATTACCATTCCGATTCTTTGTTGTACTATTTCAAACCCAAGCGAGTTCTCGTAGCATCAGTCACGAATTCCTCAAAACACAAGTACCTGACTAATTCAATAGCTATGATCCAGCATTCAGTCAAAAGATGTTTACTCTTCCTAACCTTCATCACGGAAACTCCCAAGTTTTCTTTTTCTCGTTACTTGTTACCGACCTGAACCTGACATCCGGATTGATCTGGTCGTATCACATCAGATGCATACTACAGATTACATGGTAAAAGGTTTCGTAATAAATAATCAAAATTACGGATGGTTGACTCGAATTTGACACAATCCTACCGGAGGAATGACTCCTCCTACTTAGCCTAATATAGGTATGGGTAAAGCTTTCATCTTTGGATTGTGACCGCTTTACCAAACTAGTCACGCGTAGTGTGAAATTTGTGTCGAGCCGATGCTTTCCATTGTGCAGATGACGATCGATCGATGATGAAGGCAGTTGCTTGTTTGAATACCGATGGTGATAAAACGTCGACAGGAGGATTAAACGTGTGTCACCAAAAAGATCCGAGCTTCGAATCTCGGATCCGCCGATCCTTATGGTGATAGATGACAAATTATTGTTAGACCTGCTGAGACCTTATGTGGTCCTAGGTCACTGTAAGTCACAGGACGCTGGTTCTCCCTTCCTGTTTGGTGAGCCCTGGTGATTATAGGCATGTCCGTTCCTTTTCACTCATTCGTGGAGCATCTGATAAAAAACACACGGTCAGACAAGTACCCACGTTTCACGGGTTTTGCGCCTCTGAACTACAAACGTCGATTGACGAAACGTGAGTAGAATGGGACTTGTGAACTACGCACCACTGACACGATGAATGACTAAGTGGAACTGCCAAATAATGTGTTCAAGTCCAACGGATACCCACATATGTTTGTAAGAGGACACTACATGCAAATATACGAGAAGAATGTTGCAATCAGTCCAGAAATATAAAGTTTTCTTGTAGTTGCCAGTGAACGGCTACGAGGTTGTCGAATAATTCAGATGTCACCTTAAGTCAGTAGTCAAACAATATTACTTGAACTGTCCTAGTCCACAACCTGCGACGGATACCTTTCTCTAAGTCAAACTGCTGTTATTCGTTCATGTAAGATTGCGCGGCCACATAACTTAGCCGAACGGAACACCAACGTCCACTGGGAAGTGCTCGAACAATTTTCACGGTGAGTGTGCAGATACATCAATCAATCAGAAACAAGATAAGGGTACTTCAATAGTCAGCTGCCAGCACCATCAGTCAATTGTCATTTATTCAAAACAACCCTTCGGCTAGACAAAAACTTTGGATTACGTATGGCTTTACCTGCAACCAAGTCACGCTTACTGTTAGTTTGCTGAAGCGATAGCGATCAAAAAGGTCATTCGTTTCTCTGGCTTTGCCCTAGTAGGACTAGGTTAAATTCGGACCTATAACCAGTAATTTTGACTATTTATTATAAAAAAGCAACAGTGTGACGAACAAGCTCATATTCAGTCATTCGTAATCATGCCAATACATAACATTATATATGATTTACTGCAAATGAGAAGGGGATGATAGATTACAGTTTTAGTAATCAGAATAAGTTCACTGTTGTGTGTGTGTGAAACGGATGGTGGTCGAAATTATAGGTTGGGGGGGATGCGATTCACACCCATGACCCGGGTCTGTAAGGGATTCGACAGGTTGTCGGGGATGCCGAGTGAGCCAGGGGAACTTCAGTGTTTGCATGAATTACTTTTGGGCGCACAACGAGGGACCGTAGAGACGAATGCATATGGCCTTAGCTGTAAACAAGACCCGGGACTTCACCAGGTTTGACAACCTACTCCGGACTTTATAGATTATCCTGAAAGCTTCAGAAACATTCAGTACGTGGTTGTAATCAACCAAGTGTGAACACAACACTGGTGATAGTTTTAATCATTCTCGTGCTTAACCAAGCCGGGTGGTGTTCATGAACCCGTTCGGATAGGCGTCTGGATTTACGGCCAATGTACGCTGCCCCACAGGTACAGGTGGATGAGTATACACAGAATGAGGCCATAGAATCCGGCACACTATCTTTTAGATGTGGTTGCACGAGTGACTTTGATGTAAACATTATTTGCAGTTTTGCTGCTTGCAACGTCTTATCGAGAGCTCCGGACAATCTGTGATAGATGACGTCCGCTGGAGTTTCACCCTTAAAAGGAAAACTTATGTACAGGTATTTTTTTCCACAGTTGCTTTCTTAGCTCTTTCTTCAGACTGTCCCATGGTTTTCTCAATGAAACGTTAAGGATAGCTGTTCTGTCGAAACACATTCTGTAGGAAAAGAAGCTTCTTCTCTATAGTGTCTTCAGTTCAGATTTTCCGTGCCTTACTGACCAGGCAATGTATTAGGTTTCGTTAGAAAAAACTTTTACTATATAGTCTGTAATAAGCATCTGATGATATATGGCCAAATCATTCCGGATGCTAATTATGCAGCTCAGTTTTGTTTTGCTGTATTCAAGCGATCGGTGAAAAAGAAGACAAAACAATGCGCCTGTTTGGACTAAATTGGAATAATGTTTTTTTGTTCGATGCAGGATTGAAATAGGGTTTAAACGAAGTAAATCTAGTTGCATAAGCCCGTCATTATGAAGCAGACGAGTGAACACAAAAATCAGGAGCGCACAAAAATTTTTACGCGAGATTGTGTAAATCACTGATTGATTCAGTCTCTCTTTAGGTCACCAACAAGTTTTCTATCACCGGACGCAGATCAATCAACAATCCGACTGATTAATTTTTGCTGGTCCTAAATGGTTCATCTAGTGTGTTGTGGTGTAATTGTACTGCCATAGACCTTTACGTACACAGATATCCCTCGTCTATTTGAAAAACAACTACATTCATTACTTTGTTTAAAATGGGAAGCAAAGAGAGTTCAGTGTGAAAATTCACGAAAGTTTGCTAAGACAAGACCTCGGCCGATGGGGATACACGTTCAATAAGAGACTGTGGAGTTGTCATAACTATTGACTCGTGAGGGCATGAACGAAAAATCGCACTTGTGAAAGCATAAAATGGCACTTTTGTAGACCAGCGTGCAGAAAATGAGTGGAACCAGCAAGTATCTTGTTTGTAAAAGTTTTACGGGCAGACAAATGTTGATATAATTCGTTTAACGGTGTGAAATACACAAACCAATAATCCATAGTCCCCGATGAAGGATCCTAGAGTGTTTCTCTAGCAAACCTTCAAAACTAAGAGGAAAGTGAAAAGGGTGGGAAAACACATTGGTAGACAAAACAGGAGATTATACTTTGCTTTACTTCGAAGTGTCGAAGCCTTCATATTTGGAATGATAGTCCACAGGAAACGTGAGAAGACCACCTTTCAGGTTTATCGGCAATATTTTCGAAATATTACGCAAAATCTACCCTGACGACTGTTTCGGTGTTGATTGGGGCTGGATCAGATGAACAGACAGATTGGAAAAGAGAAACTCAAACAGAAAGTTTGCAAGTCAGACATATATTACTGGCAAAGATAGGAAAGTATTGTCCAACCGAGAGCAATTTTGTCCGCATACGCAAACTAATGGCCGGAGGAACTATTCGACAAATCGGTGATGTACGCAGGAAAAAAACGTGGGGAAACGTGGTGGCATTTGGAAGGTATTTTTGTCGTGATGTCTATGAATTCGATCAAATATTTCCCGTTTACGAAGCAGAGAAAAACGCGAGACAGAATCGGATGTAGATGACCAATCTACGAAAATAAATCATAGATTTCTTTGATATATCTAGGGTTTTACGTATGTGAAGAATGATGGATGCGAAGGCGTCCAATTTGGACCTGTTCGAGTTATATTCCAACTAGTAGGGATCGTCAGGAGGATTCAAAGATGAACGCAGGCGTTTAATTACAATATGAGCTCTCACTTTCAGCCCCGATGACACTAGAACAATGGGGCGAGAGCGTTGAAAATCACCGGATTTCGAAACAGGAACAATAGGGACGAGTTTGCGTCAATCACGAATAGAAGATAAGCTTAATACTGTGTTGACATAAGAAATGAAGTCATCAGCCAGAGCCACAACACCATGTTTAAATACATATGTGCACGCAGTTTGAACTATTACTAGAGTCTGAAGGAAAACATTTTGTAAGCTGTACTAGATTTATGCTAACTTTACGGCGTCCAATATCAATCCCAATCTACAGTTGGTCTATCAATAAGGCATGACCCGGATTTTAAACTTAGATGAGAAGTTGGTTCAAGGAATCTTAAGCCGACCAATACATCAGATCTATTCCTCAGGGCAACAGCATGACATTGAGTGCTCGCTGACCGTTGCAAGCTGGTGGTTGATGTCCCAATTTATTTTTCTTCTCATCAATTGGGACCAGGGACCCAACACTCTCAATGACCTTCGGCACAGCCCCTAAACAAACTTTTCCGTTTGTACAATTTTCGTGATATTGCGATTTCTCGGGGAAAAAGTTTGGATAAGTTGTTTTTCGTTGGCTTCTCGTAGTGCTATCAGCAGATTAATGTCACATTTTCAGGGATAACGCTTGACAGGGAAGAATCCACCCCGTCCGCGAGAATTGTGTTGCTTTTCTACAGCAGCTTATGCAGTGAGCCTTAGTATTATTTATGACTAACCGCCATTTGGGTGATCGTCCCCTTATCCGCAAAACTGCGAGCACTTTAAATGACATACAATCCAGATCTAAAATAGCTCATATAAACCGAGTCAGATTTTTTAATTTCATGAGTTTCCAATGGCTGACCTTTTCAATCAAATCGAAGACATAGATACTAGTCAAACCGACGGCGTCAACACGTAGACTTAGGTGATTGCAATGTTCTGTCACCATCGTCATCATTAAACAGCAAGACAAACCCCACTGACCACTACCTTCCCCAAAGGTTATATATGTCTATAGAAAGAGTGAATATCCGACGGGGAACAGTGAGTGGACCTACACAGGCGGGAAAAGATAAGACGCTGCTGCAGCCAACACACGGAACACAGTATAACTGTACAAACGCATGTGTTTTCAATCATTCTGATTCGATAGAAAACGACAACTCGATCGCCACTGTTTACGGTTCACTGTCATAACCTTCAGTGCCTTCAGCCACCTAGTTGACGGGTCTTGCGGACCCTAAACACGAAGAAGTGGCATCTATTTTACCTGCGTTCGCTGTACATTTTCTCATCCCACGTTGCCACGTTGTCTGTTGGCCTTCAGATGTTCTGTCTTTACAGGGACATTACCACTGGGCAAACATCTGGCTTCGTTGATGATCTTGGTACGGTACAAGAAACTCCACACGATAGCATACTCACAGACCCGACTTTTTCAGGCCAATTCATCTATGGAATGAAACCATCGAATATCGACAGGTTCGAATAATGGAGCAAAAAGCAAGCAAACAGACGTCAGATGCGATGTCAAATATCAGCTTTATGACAAAAACCTTAAAGACACTCCATGAAGAATTTGAAATCTTGACGAGTAACGTGTCTTCTAGTAAATTTAGAGAAAAGATTGTCATTAGCAGGTTTGATTTTTCGCGTTTCAAAATTAGATCGGAATACTCCTGGCTGAAATAAGGCGCCAGAAAACCATACGGAAGACTGAATCAAGCGTCATTGTCGGATCAGAAAGGACATTGCGGCTTCGGGCCGGCGAAACGCCTGTACGTGGTTTGACGTTTGCGTCAGAGCAAATGTGATAAATACAATTGAAAAGCGATAGGAAAAATGGATGGCTTCTTACCGTATCATTGAAAAGCCAGCGCAGAATGTGAAATGAAATGTTTTAGAAACTACTTGAGTATATTTTCTGCGATCTGCAATGCTTGGGTTGAAATGACATCAGAAGCAAGTTCCCCAACTTCCACGATTCGACCGATAAAAATAATTACATGCCAATTACAACTAGTAGACAGCAACTGACTGAAGCATTAGGTTTGCCCTATTTAAATTATATATACGACCATATTAAAAATTTCACAATTCAGCCCCAATCAACCAGAATAATTCCCTTCGGAAGGCTAGAAATGAAAGATAATATCACAGGAACATTACGATGGGGCACCGCGTCGGAGGTCAACTTTTTTCTCCCTCACTAGTAAATAAAATGGAAACGAAAAATTTGTGTATCTACATATTCAGCGGTGGAAGGAAGAAGTCAAGAAGTATAAGCCATGTCATCAATATTGTTGCCAGGGTTACGCTGACGCGCTCGCGAGCCTTAACTGTACCACCAACCACTCATTGAGAATCAGTATACAGCAAGTCAAGCTGATATTTCATTATCTTCGACAACTCAGTTTGACCTGCAACGGATGTCGGACTTCGAGATGACGATTCATCTTGAACACCTTTTGGTGTGTCTCAAACAGCCATTGTCGAGGAAGTCTTACTCACATACGTCTTCAACACATTTACCCATAGGAGTAAATGCGTGGTGCCCTTCACCAAACTGATTATTATTCCGTCCAAAGGAGATGGTTTAACCCTGATTCTAAATTCATCACAGAAACCCCAAGAAACAAACGGGGCTAGTTTTATAGGCATCTGCGCCAGGAGCGGGCACTGGAGATCCTTGATGTCTGGAATCATCAAAGAAACGCATAAACTGGGAAATCACCCAGATCCCCCAAATAATTAAAGGACTTCATGCTTAGCGCCGCTACGTTGCGAGCTGTTTTGGATAGTATAGCGCTTCGGTTTGGAGTTCTCAGGAGGACTAGTGGCCTGCATCCGGTAAATCTAGTAGTAGTATTCACAAAAGACTGATGAGTCTATTCGATTACACTACTAGATTGCCGAGATTTTTTTTATAAAAGCTCCCTGATTGCTCTTTATTGTGCGCGCAGCCACTGGCTAACCTACCTGCTTTGATTATTTTTCTCTACCATGAAAAAGAACATTTAGTGTGCAAACAAAACACAAAGAACTGCTGTCTTTTTTGTTTTCGCACTGACTCTACTTAATTCAACCTTTTTGGCTATGCCCGTTTTGACAATAAGTCCGAAATAGAACATGTGTGGCTTCAGACGCACATATGCATATAAGTATATACATATATATGAAATAGCTAACTACCCAAACAAAAAAGCACGTCACTCCGAGTTCAATTCGGGTGGGTTAAAGACGAACAATGGGCTAACTGTGGGAACAAAACGGGAAGACTCTCAGCAAAGGACCGGAAGATCACTAAAATACACATAAAATGCCAACCGGCAACTTCAACCCAAATACCGAAAAATGAAATATCGTTCCTGTTTTATGTTTTTCTGGTTTCCTACTATATCGTCATTGTAATCGTTTAGTATTTTTCAAAAATGACGAATTACTGAGGTCACATGTCACATCCTAGAAGGAATAGCGCACTAGCACCCAGTTTCTTATCTAGTGCCGTCTTTGATTGTACGGGAAAATGAATCACGGCAATTCGCGGATGACAATAAGCAGACATACGATGTTGGCAAAAAAATGTCGCCAGTTGACCAGTACGGAGAAGCGCGTTTGTTCGCCGATGCGCCCTTGGTGTTTGTAATCAAATAAGGTTGTCCTAGCCAAACCCGTGATCGGTTCACACATCCAATCTGGAACACTGAGTTGGGTCAGTGAAACACAGAAAGGGCAATGATTGTTGTTGTTCGTATTGCACGAACAATAATACCCTCCGGAAGTGTAAATTTACCGGGGTAACTTAAATGATTCGGAAGTTGGATGATTAACTCCAATGGTAGAACAATGAGATTGAGCATTGCAGGGGCTTTCTTCCGTGGTCAATTCTATACCGTCCAAATGGCTATGATAAAACCGGTGTGGTCTTCATAGTTCAAGTATTTCGGCCTTCGGTTGGGCAGAATTGTAAACAAAAATTTATACCGTGATCCAAAGTTATAAGATAAAAAGAAATGACACATCCGAAAAAACAAAATCTACGGAGACTGCGCTATGTTAATATGGGTCAACCTGCAATTTGAATCAAAGGCATCCAAACTTACGATTCGATGAATAACACATCACGCTTAGGAATTCTTGGAACGTCCGACTTGCATTTATAATTGTTATGTGCTGTCCGACGTTTCAGGGAGTGACATGAGACTTAAAGAAACTTTGCACTGACCAAACGGCAAAAATAAAAGGAAGATCTCAAAATGGTCCCGTTTGAAACAGCGTAGAGTCACTTTTGGGACCATTTTGAACACAAAACGGTAATGTTTACTGGGATATACTCCAGGTTATTCACTAACAGCACTTCAAAGATGTCTTTAAATTACGCGGCGTTGTCTTTCACTGTGAAGAGCATTTCTTGCCTCAACAGTAACATAAGGGATAAAAGATCAGAGCTGTGAAAAACTCAGCGAGCTAGCAAAAATCGATAACACGTTCACAGTTTATTGATGCAGCATCGTACCAGTCATGTATCATAAAACAGTTGTTTCATAGCAGGTTATGGTACGTAAGCAATGAACTGGAAAATTCCAAGTAACGAAATAAAAACTGGCAATAAAAAAACCATCGTGAAACCAATTCGTCTCTAGGTCCGAGCATCGACGACAAAACAATCGTGTTTTCACCATGCATACTTTGTGATGTTTTCTTGTTTTTTCCGGATCATTTTTAAGGAAAATGAGTTCTCCAAACAGGCCAAACAGTAATTGCGCCACTGACTTCGGCTCCGAGCGATATTTTTCAGAGTCTCCAACCAATAACAATCCTCATCACTTGACCCCAAACCAGGAAGGCGGAAAGCACCAAACGAGTTCAAAGCCGAAGCCAACTTCCTCATACCTCTACGCTAAATCATAACCTGGCCACCACGTCACCTCTCCCAGTCTCGTCCAGAATTTGCACAGAAAACACGAAAAGGTAAACAATTGGACAGACATACACACTACGTGTCCAAGTCACCGAAGGCGATGTAGAGCGATTACCTCAGTCAGAGGACAACTGTTTGCACCCAACACGCGACGACCCACTTTGTCAATGCTCACCCCATATTCCCACAAGACTCCAGTATTGCCTCGGTGACATCGGTGCTCGAAAACAGAAAGTCGCCGTGCATCTTCAACGCAGATAGGCCAAGTCTGGCAACCATAAAAAGAACACTACTAACGTTGGTCTTGTACAGCTTTACTTTGATGGGAAGCCGGATGTGATGCCGGGACCACAAATATCGCAGGTTCGCGAAGCCTGTTTTCTTCTTCACATTTTATGATATGAATTCTTCCTAAAAACTCTCGTCAGATGTGATCAGAGTCCCGAGAAACTTAAAGGTGTTGACTACTTCTAACCGACCACCGCGAAAGATAAATGCATACACAAGCTATTTTCAGTTCTAAAGAAGTACCTAGCATTTTGAAGATGCAAAGCGTATACCGTACCTAGTGACCTCAATCGCCAAGCGGTTCAATGCGTGTTGAATTGCCTATGCATTTTCACTCAGCAAGGCGAAATCATCGGTATACTCAAAGTCAAATTCTTCTAGACGGTGGAGTCTGACGTTTTACAGGGAATAAAACCAGATAAAGCATTCTGTAGAACATGCTCCGTTACAACGTTGAACAGAAATGGGGATATAGGACATCCCTGCCGTACTCCAGTGGGGACAGCGAAAGCTGTCCATAATCCCTAATCCGACCTGACGTATGACGGTACAAATCTTTGAGTGCCGACAAGTACTTCTCAAGTACTCCACTTCTGAACAAACAGTGCCATAGGTCAGACCTACCAACAGAGTTAAAGGGTATGCTCGTGTCTAAGAACATGATTTGTGGAAGGGCAAAATGCTTTAAATGCACTACTTAACCTAATCGTTCACTGCTTGGCTACCTTCGATGTCCACACGCTCGACCAAAAAGGGCAACAAGCTGCCTCCTCGCGATCTTTTGAAAATTTTAGGATAGATGTAGGTTGTGTTTCTCAAACGCGCGTAACCACCCTTGGCAGCAAGGAGACAACCTTAATCATTTGCTTCACTTTCCAAATGTCATGTGATCCGGTTGATAGCGCTCGCAATCTGGCTGGAGTTGAGAGTGGTCTCAGCGTCTGTGCACAGGCGCTCACTGTCACGACAGCGCCCACAGTCCAAGGGAACACCGACAGAAAGCCGAAAATTGCTGCACTCAGCGGCAAATGCCACACAGGACTCTGTGTCATTTAAACCTATGAAGCGATGGGTATCCCCTATTTCAGTTGCTCTGTAAGATGCTCGCGGATCAGTCTCCAAGGGCGTGGAAATCTCCGAGGCATCAACCAAATAAGAACCTGCGAAAGGACCACGAACAAAGGTGGACAGTTAAATCCAGGGTACTAGGGAAGGCTGCTGTTATCAACAACAATAGCAGTTGTCACCGGGTGACTAGGAAGACTGGACCATGGAAACTGAGCGTAAGCGAATTGATTAAAAACTCCAACGGTTTACTGATTCCCTCTTGGGAACGTGGGTTGGAGTCTTCAGGAAGCCGATTAACTGGCTCATTGAGAGAACTAACCACCCACTTCTACTTGCAAGTTGCCAAAACGAGATAGCACATTAACGTGGTGGCTTATCCCAAGCCAAGGATCCAATCATGACTGCAAGATCAATGGGTAAAGACCTGACGAAATAATCTGCCGGTCCTCCAAGTAGGGGTTGATCTGAGTTAGCAGCTTAGTCGGAAAAACGAGTGGGAGAATAATTGTTCCAAGTATATGGGCTTCCATTCAGCTATGCCCCGCTTGCGGTCAATTTCCTATCAGAACCAAAGGCTCTGGTTAAGAGCCCTAATCGTTCTTCTGCTTAGCGGCTGGACTCCCTAGCAGTACCCATCCATTATTCCCCATGAGTTACACGCCTACAAAAAACTCCATACTGCATCGGTCGTCGCGCCGGATAATCAGGACCGCGCTGCCCATTGCATCGTGCGCAAGTGGGGTGGGTAGTGATAAGTATGCTACTGCTCAGAATTCCCTCTCTTTTATTCAACCTGTCTCTCCTGTCTCAAACCCAGTTTGTTTGCCCCTTCTGCCTACCCATGGTATCTCCATTGATAACACGCCCAACACTCGCAACGGTTTATTGTCAAGTAGTGTAGTAGGTGGTTTACAGTCTGTTTGCTCACATTTTTCAAGCCTCGTCAGCCTTTGAATCTCGGTTCCTTCAACGTGCACACTTTAATGCAGGCTGGCCAACAGGCGTGTTTGGCTTTGACAACGGACTCACTTTCGATTGATGTCTGCTGCGTGATTGAAACACGAATTCAGGATTCGAGTAGAGTAACTGAAGTGAGTGCATCTAATGTCTCGTCATGATTTTTCCTGCACACTTCAGTAGACGAAGCAGCTCAAGTCATCGTTCAACGCGGTGCATGAATAGTCTTAAGGGAGAAGGCTGAAGCATCCCTTCTAGATTGGATTCCAGTCAACAGTTGCTTGTGCGCCGTGAGACTGTAGGGATCAGTTGGCGTCTGACAGGATAATAGTGTTAAGCGTGGTTTATTTTTCATCTCGGCATACGCGCATCAAATTGAAGCACTGACATGCAAAAAACGAGTTTTATGATGGGCTGGTAACTCTTGTTTGGAAGATCAAACGCTCTGACACTGTATTCGTAACAGATGATTCTAATGCACAAGTTGGAAAACTTAGTGTGTTGGAAGCCTATTTAGGTGGACGGTTTGCGTTACCTGCTCAGCGAACAGATAACGGGGAAAGACTTCTCCAGTTCTGTGCAGACAATAACTTATTCCTGTCTAATACGAATTTCCAACACAGTTTGCGTCGCACTGCGACATAGCGCTCTAACTCGACAGGTAATTTGAGTCAGATTGACCACATCGCAGTTAACTACCGTTGGCGCGGTCCTGTCCATCGTACTAGACCACGTACGTCAAATCGGACCATGCATTAGTTTTAATGCGATTTTTGCTGCAGTTCAACGGTCATTGACGCAGGCCACAAACCCGATTGACTGTCGAACGTCTATATGATTCGGCTGTTCTTAACAGCTGCAAATAGAAACTATCCGACGAACTAAGAACTTGGACGAGCAACAATGTAGACGAGCAGTGGGATCAAATTAAGTGGGTGATATCTGTGACAGTAGATTTCGCCTGTGGTCCTAGTTCTAGCGTTCATTAAAGACACTGGATCTCGAAAGCATCCCTGCGTCTAATGGAGTAGAGACGCCAGTTGCCTAACTGCAAGGAAGTGAATAAGATGCGTCGACAGTTGCAGTGTCAAGTGACGATAAGCTTTAAGAATGACCGTGAGAGTTGGTGGGTCAGGTATTTGAATAGACGGAAGTAGCGGCAGCTTCAGGTAACAGTCAAAGACTGCTTAAGCTTATATGTGACAGCAGTGGGCGGCGAACTTCGGTTAGTGAAGTCGCGTGCAATAGGAATAGAAGACTCATCCATGGTAGACAGTAAAGGGTGGACTGTTTGGCTGAGCACTTCAAGGCTGTCTAGCTGGTCGCACGCTAACGTAATTAGGCCAACGTTTGTAACTGCGGACCCTTGGGAGGTGTCTGTTGATCGCCCAACGGAATTCAAAGTGGAGTTGAATACTCAACTCTTTAAGCGGGGAAGAGAAGTCGGTCCCGATGAACTTACCCCTGTTATTTTCAAACTGGGTGGAGAAGCACTGATGAGATCACTTACCTCCTTGCTTCATGATATTCATGGAGTGAGGCACCGATTGTTCTCATTATCAAGGAGGACACAGGGAGTGACTGTAGCGATCATCGTGGGATTAGTTTAATTCTGGTGGTTACGAAGGTGTTGGCTTCCATAATGCTGCGTCGTTTGACACCGATTCGCGAGAGTAATATCCGCAAACAGCAGGCCGGATTTCGTCCAGGTCGAGGTTGCATCAACCAGATATTCACTCTTCGCTAGTTACTCAAAATGCGCCTTAAACCACCACCCAACGGTTGTAGTGTTTCTCGGCATTGTACTCTCATACCTATGGTCGCGTGAGAGTATGAAATGAACTATCAAGTTCATTCGAAACGGCTAGTGGCTTTCGACAAGGGTATCCCAACTCGCCATTCTTGTTCAACTCCGTCAAGGACGAGGTGATGGAAGATGCTTTAAGAGATCTCCGGGATGTAGAAGTCGAACTGGGAAATGGAGGGGAGCTATGTGACCTAGACCACGCAGATGACGTTGTGTGCCTTTTTGAGTCTGCGGACCATGCACAACGGGCACTACATAGACTCTCGAGATCGGTCGCTCGGTTTGGCATGTGCTTTGCACCTTCAAAATGCAAAGTGTTATTGCAGGACTGGACGACAGCAGTGCCGAAATTGATGCTGAGCGGAGAGGAAATAATGACTGTAGGCCGTTTCACCTACCTTGGTAGCTGCGTGTCCGACGATGGTGGCTCGGGAGTGGAGGTAAGTATGCTTATATCCTAGGCTCGAGCAACTTACGTTGGACTGAAGCCCTTGCGGCGTCGGCCTGATATTTTGCTGAAGTCGAAAGGTCGTGTGTACTGTGCCTTGGTGCGTTCAGTTCTGTTGTACGGTTGTGAAACATGCAGTATGCGTGTGGGAGATGTTCGTTGATTGGAGGCTTTTGGCTACCGATGTCTACGTAGTATGGCTGGGAGTGGTTGGAGGGACCGGGTGAGTAATGTAGAGGTCAGGAATCGAATACTAGATGTTGGCACTCAGAATACCTTATATCAGCGTATGAAACTCAGTAGACAACGCTGGTTGGGTCATGCGTTGCGTACGGTGAACAATCGTCTACCAGATAGTGACCTGTTTTGTGTTCCTCCTAAGGAATGGAAGAAGCCATGTGGAGGTCAACAGATGACGTGGCAACGTGGGATGAGAAATTACACAGCGAACTTAAGCAAAGTAGGTGTGTCACGTATAGCTGATTGGAGTCCGAAAGACACTTCAACTATCTGGCTGGAGACACTAAAGGATATGGCAATGAACCGTGAACAGTGGCGATCGAATCAGAATGATTGAAAACACATGCGTTTGTACAGTTAGAATGTGTTCCGTGTGTAAGCAACAGCAGCGTCTTATATTTTACCACCTGTGTAGGTACAATTCCTAATCCCCTTGGATATTAGACACGTAACCTTGGGGAAATGGCTGCAGTTAGCGGGGCTTGCCTTGCTGCTTAACGCTGAATGATGATGATACAAGTGAACCAAAGCAAGTAGATACCGTTGGTTAACCGCTGACCACTGCTCCAAGCCCTATTATCTATCTAACCCTAGCTCAAGAGCGCTATCATCCATTCCCACTAGCTAAAGCAAGAACAAACAAGCCACACAAGCACAAAACCTCGTTGTTGAATAAAAACAACATATTTGCGAGCTATTTTCCTGGTAAGTTTGTGTCTGCGTGACAATTATTATTTCATCGGTTGTACGGGTCACGCGCTGATTGGTCCAGCTTGCTTGATGCACTTCATCTGATTTATTTCCTGTCGTTTTGTTGTCGAATTCAAACAGCTCATCCTGATCGATTAGCACAACTCACGACAAAACGTCCTCAGCTTGCATATCCACAACCATGTCTTCCAACCGTGCCGCTATGTCGGCTGAACCCTGGCAGTCAATGGGATAAAGTGGCCTTAATGAGCTATTACCATCTGTACTCGCCAGCTATTTAACAGGATCGCACTGGATCTATGCCTATGCATTTATTGCGGCTTCTCCAGCACGGTCCATCAGCGCGAAACCACCAATAACTAATGAGATATTTATCAAACTCGGGCGCAGTGTTGGTAAAACCAGCATTTCCCCTCAGATGCCAGGATTCTATCCGAAACGGAGATGATCAGGGAGGCAAGTTTACTTAACAGCAAAAGCCAGCTGCACTAGACAGACTGCCTCAGTGCCTCTTCTGGAACGGTGACAAGGTGTTAACGTTAACGTCAATAAAATTCTCGATTTCAACCTGGGCAAGAAAATAGATTTCTGAGGAATAATGTGAATCAACAGTTGTACCAATTTACAATAAAAGCGATAGATCCTCAAGTAAAAACCAGAGCGGAATGAATTTGGTAGACATCGGTATCCAACCTGTCCGTCGGCATTATCCTTCACCTGTTATGCAGTGTTCGCATATGGTGCACGCGTAAAAATCGAGCCGGTTTCCTACCTGGTCCCCGTTCTATTAAACAAATTTTCACTTTGTGACCAACCTAATAACATAAGACCATGTTCTGTAGATCCATGTTTTCTGTCTTTTTTATCTGGAAGCGGTGTTCGATTCAGTCGATTGTAGCTTTTTTCGATGCTGCCTATCATTGAAGGATGTGCCACGTATCGCTACTGAGTGAAAATTCAATTAAATTGTAGGTCTTTCTAGATCGTCTGAACGATGGTGGCATGTTTAGTTTTACCTTCAAAGTGTAAAATGTTATTGCAGGAATGGATTGATTCAAAGCTAAACAATTTTCTTGCGAGGAACAACTGAGTGGGGTAGAAAGATTTAGTTACTAGGGTAGTTGCATCTCATCTGACGGTCGTATACTGGATAAAGTTTCTTCGTGCATACAGGAGGCTAGGTTGATATTCATCCATAACAACCATCTGCAGCATCTGCGTGACATCTCGTTTAGTATACAAAGCAGCGTTGAGGTCGATACTACTGTACTGCTCAGACACAATTGTTGAGGTCAGATGTGTGAAATCTCTTGGTGTTTGAACGCCGCTGTTCACACAGTATTGACAGAATACAGTGTCAGTCTTATTATCAACCATGAGGTTACGTGAATATTTCTAGGTCCTAAGAGTTCAATGCTAAGAACAAGCACTGAGTCAGAATAGGCTGGGTCATGTTTTGCACAAGTCTACAGAAAGACTGCTTTGTTTTATGTTGGTGTCCAATACAGGTTATCACCCGAAGTGACCAGTGGATGGTATGGAAAAGAGTACGAAAACTTTAACCATTGGGGTGGCTGGTGTAAGTGCGATTCGATGGCCGGGTTAGAGACCACGATATCTTCTCAAGCGGTGGTTGAAGACAACAGACAATATGGATGAGTACCGCAGTCAGTGGCACTCTTTCAGTCGAAATCTTTCCCCTGCCATATGGTTGTTCAACTTACTAGTCTGAAGACAACCTTAAACTATTCCCTGTCCTGTTTCTTTTTGAGCAGATGGTATTGCGAGATAACAACCAAAACTAGTGCTTTTTGGTGCAAGATTAATGGTTGGACAAACTTAGTTGAACTGAGCTGATTCTGTGAGACTACATGGAAACCTAATGTGGTCACTGCATCTGAACTGATGTGTAATGGACTTGACTGCACCTTATAAGCACTGTTAAAGGTTCCTCTGACTTACAAATACTATTCATGCTCGGCTAATGTATTCTACTAATTCATGATTCTATCTACTGATTAAAACTTATTCGCCGATTATTTGGTTATCTCTAGCCAATGCAAAATGACATTGGCGTCGAGTTTTGGGCAAACCTGGCAATTTGGAATTCTTAATCATTTGGATATTAATTTGAAATGCCGAAAGATCGACAGTCATCAAAGCATTTTAGAATATGGTGCACCACCAACGACAATGATCGGGCAACTAGGCAAACCCTATTATTTTTGTCATTTGTGGGCAAGTAATAGTATGCGCTTTTACAGAAGCCCCGATTTTCAAGCTGCCGAACGAGCCAATTTTCAGAGTTTTATGCTTTAGTCGCAAACTCAAACAGCCCAATACAAGGAAAGAACGATGTAAGGAGTGTATGAAAAAATCGATGGCTATCCGAAAGAAGCTCGCCAACTGAATCAATAATCGAACATTCAATCATTGTTGTCTTCAGTATAACATTATCCTCAAAACGCTCGCTGTTAAACCTCTGGATAATTTAGTTCAATCTGATAAAGCCGCCATGGTTGCTTTGCGTACGTTCCTCCTGTACAGTAAACATATGTTTAATATGCTTCAGAATACGGAGTGTTGATGAATGTCTGAATCATCCGCTCCCAGCTGAGAGTCTCAAAGTAATTCTAACTCTCAATGAACAAAGACGACTGCATGCGTTTAGAACAGGTCAAACACGACAAAAAACTCAAGTTCGCCAAATTATCCTCAAAAGCACGAGGGAAGAGGGTTCAAAATTAAAGATCAGACAATTTACAATAATAAACGGCAAAATACTGTGAGAATCTATCCGACATACCATTGACATTTATAGATTATTAATTACTACAAAACGGTTTGAAATTCGATCTCCAGAGAAAACCGCTGATGACCGGAGAAATTGTCAGCACCTTACGGAAGAAAACGCCAATCAGGCTAGACTGAGGATATGCAATATCGTCAAGTAGCAACAACCAATTGCCCCAAATATCCCAATGGGAGAGAAAAAAACACTGAGGAACCTAAATCAGGGTCGATCAATTCATATCACAAAAGCGAGCAACAGGAATGTCACAGTTATTCTAAACAGACTGGATCATGACTCAAAGGTCGCCGAGCACCTACAGAATGGGCCGTAGGAAAGAATAGAAGAGAAGAAAGTGAACGTCTCTCTCAACAACTCAAAGGCCCATACGAACGGGTACCTACCCGGCTTGAATCAAAAACCCGGGAAATCTCTGTAGTTATCATCAACGTCAAAAATCAGCAAATTTGGGAAATTTTACGGCTTACAAAAGATCCATAAACCCCATGTACCCATTCGTCCAAATGCAGATCGCACTTTTTGTGGAACGTACAAACTGGTTAAATATTTCAGCGGATTACGAAAACCTTATCGGAAGATAGCAGTAAGTCATATCACTGACGCATTCAAAATTCCCCATATGATGAAAGACTTTGAACTAAAAAACGATGAATTTACTGTGAATTTTGATGTGACTTCATTATGCACGAGATCATTCATCAAAAACAGTACAAACTATTTACATTCACTACTAATATCGAACACTTGCTTACAAGAACAAACTGTACTAGCACCATCAGAAATCATGAGGCATAGAACTTTGCCTCTCGTCAACATACTTCACTTTCAAACATCACTCGCAAAAACGAACGGATGGTATGACTATGGGAGCGACCATATCTCCCATTGTAGAAAATCTTTTCCTGAATTCGGTTGAATCAAAGCTTTATTGACTTTTATTCGCCCAAACCCACATTTTTACTAACGATATATCGATGACACATTTGAAGCCATGAAGTCAGCACAGCAAGATAGCTTTACTCACGCTCCTATAAGCAATTTAGGTCCATTAAGTTTCCAATGAAGTCAGAGGAAACCAATAGAGTAATCGGCTTTCTAGATTGTCGACTGGCAACCAATGACTCCCGGAAATTTAATATCAGCATTCACAGAAAATCCACACATTCGGATAAATATTTTGACTTCAGTTCAGCTCATCCACAATGCGTAAAACGGACACTTATTTACCCGCTAGCCAACAGTTAGAAATCTGTGCAGTGATGATAACGAACGTACAAAAGAACTAAGATGTCCAAATGACATTCCGAAAGACAAGCACTATCCGCCACACCACCTATGAAAGCAACTGCAAACTTGCATATCAGCAACCAAGACGAAGAAAGAAAAGAAGAAAACGGCATCGGTCGGTATTCTATGCAGTTCAGATTCATCGAACGCAATGAGAAAGGCCCTCAGTGAATTTGACATTCACACTTTCTTCCGAAAGGACGATACTTTAGAGCGCCACTTTTCAAAGGTTAAAGATCACGTTGGTGTGCAAGATCAGGACGACTGCATCTACAAAATAAGTTGCAAGGAACGCCCAGCTGAATACATAGAACAAATCAGCAGACAACTGATGACACGGATAACAGAACACAAAAGGAAAGAATGGTGCAGAACTTCGGACAAGGCATCCACATCAAGACTTGGGCGCGATTCAGCCATCGCTCTGCATGCCGTAGCAGAGGGACACAACATAGATTATGGAAACACTTGAGTAGTCCAACGTGGATTCGGAACCTGCACTTAACGTAAGTTTGCCGAGGATCTGGCGATCAGCACCCACTCCACATGCACCAACCGGAAAGACAGGGTAGGGATTTCGGAGACATGCGCAACCCTAACATCATTGGGAAAATACATTATAAAGGTCACCATGATAGTTGACCTCACCACGCCGGGGGATGATGTGAAGGACATCACTCACACAGTGCAAAGTACACACGTACGGACATACACATTAATACTCAAAGGTATATTAATATCTGTTGGCATGTGAAGATTCCCTCAGTTATTTGGTTGTAAAACGTACCTTTAGAAAGACTACCCACGGCAACCGAAACGTTGGCGAATTACATCTACCAACAACGCTGCGTCGTTTACAGTATATCGTTCACAGTCAAATGCAACTTCGCAGGTTAATCAGAAATTCAACTGCATCAAAATTTTTTCTCATCTGAAAACCCTAGATTCCATTCCGTTTGAGACTTCTGCGGAAAGCTAACCGACGTGAAAGCAACCACTGACGAAAGTCTCGACATTCTATACGATAAAACTGACAGTCTCAAAAAGGCCGAATGCACATCTACGGAAATTGAAGATGAATAACAGCGGTGGTAGACATGCCGGTTGGAGTCCGGCATCCTTCAGAATTCCAAATAAGTACAGAAATCAACTAGGGATGTGTGCATTTTCCGGTGAGTTGCACCGCGCTATGATTATTTGCGTCAAAAACCTACGTGCTCTACTTACAGTACGCTTGGGTATATTGAATCAATGTGCAGCTTGATCACTGACCTAGTGGATTAATTTATTAGACTTTGCGAACTAATGCATACTGAGAAGGCCGGGTTTAGTGATGTTTGTCGTGAATTCCGGTCCATTCCTGACAGTTATAATTTCAGTCATTGGCATAAAAATCTTATAGCTGTAAATGGAAAAAACAATATTTTATTGTTGATACCAGGAGTATTGATTCAAACTTTTACCATGAATACGCTAAGTATCTTAGTTCAGTCAGCATATGTAGTGAAACGGGACCGACAGTCCTGAAGGCGCTCCGCGTTCGATTGCCGTTATTTTCTGTTTCTAACAGTAGCTGTACTTTGCCGGATTTAATTCTTTAATGTTCTCTCAATACAGGAGAAACGAGTTTGAATATGACTAGTCAGTATTGGCCCACAGTCCTGCTCTGCCACAACTGTGATGCAATATGACATGCAGCTTTATGCAACAAAAAGATACAGGGGAGTCCGGTTATGGAAGGTCGCGGACAGCAAACCATAAGAACAAGCCTGACAAATAAACAAACTTTATGCCGTCTCAGTATACCCAGACGGCATAAAGTCCAAAAACGATGCGCTCAGGTGATCAGTGAACTGGCCTAATCCTTTCAGTGGTGAGCTATTGCAGGACACCAATAATATCCGAAAGATACAGTCGAATGCCTGTAATTTCGTTAAATTCATTCCTGTCTCGTGTCGCATGAACTGAACAAGCATGGAGAACGATAGCAGACAGCAAAGTTTCAAGTGAAAGTACTAATAAGATGAAATATTACAAAATTTCATGAATGTTTTGGAGTTTTCCTGTCATAAATTAGATAAACGAGATCACTTGATCCCATCAGGAAACCTAACTTTTTAACTTTTAGAGAACAGCGAAGAAGATCCAGAATCATGATCAGGAACCACTTAATCCCAAGGCAAAGATACATATTTGCTTTGGTCACAGGTCAAGAGCGAATTAGTGTGGATCGCTTAAACAAGATTGCGGTACCAGCTAGATTGCAGGATTTGCGACAAGGTATGTCATGGTCCAGATTTTCGTACTAAAATCCCCTAGGATCAGACGAATTTTCTACAACAAGGGGGTGGAAGTCTCCTTCATTTCCTAAGGCGGAATTGTGAATGACGTATGCGACTCAAACTATCATCCCCATAATCTTCAGTGGACAAACCATTGAGATGCATTCCGCTCGACTATCCTCCTCATTCGTACAACTCACAGAGTGTTTTCCCCAAACACAGACAGCCAAGCATTGTCTAGTTTCCTTTTGAATTAACGTATTGATCTCAAGTGGACCAATTCCACCGGTGTCCTTTTCCAGCCATTCGCCATCCATGTGGCAAGCGATTTGCTTCTGAAGCTTCTGTATACACGCCCTCTTTACCCATTAGCTCTCAATGTTTCATTTTCCCCTATCCATTCCTTGGTGACCGCGCACCTCAACCAGTCCGATAACTATCTTGAAGGCCAGTATTAAGTCACTTCTTTGCTTACGTCTTCCCCCGTATTACATGTTGAGTTATTTTAGCCTCTGCCCGAATCTCCCGTTTCTCTGCTTTGTAGTTCAAATTGTAAACGCGGTAAACCTGTTACAGCATTTCTTATCTCCTACCAGCTGCTTTCTCCATGCCTGAACACAGGAACACAAATGTCGTTTGGAAAAACGCCCTGAGCAGCGGCAGAAGAGCACTGGGCCTCGTAGAACTTGCAGTCTTCCGAAGTTAGCCTAAGGCACTCTACGCTTTCCATGAACTCTTTCTGACATTGCAGACCAGGTTTGAACCCAGACCTCCATACTATCCGGAGATCCCCATTGGGACTTGATATCCAGGTGGACCCAAATGGCGAGCGGGATTAGCTTATTCTTACATCACGCTTTGGCGTTTGCTCAAGTTCAACGGAAAGCACCATCCTACCGATCACTGGTAAACTTAATCCCGATCCCTCCGGCTGACTTCACTGTTTGTTGTTTATACCAATTTGATGTCATTTATTTATATAAAATACCGATTCTCCAACCCGTTGGCTTTGTCGTTGACATAAACCGGGATGAGCAGTGGGCATAAGACAGACCCTGGAGCCCCCCTACTGTACATCAGTTCTATGTTTAATAGACACAACTCGACCCACCCTAAAGCACCTCCACTTCACACTGTATGCTATCCAGTTGTTCACTTTAGCATGCACCTTGAAAGCCTTCAATTTCTGGTCCAGAAGCCTGTGATTGACGGAAAAATGCCTTGCCGACGTCCAGGTAACAGAACTATGCTCGTTCGCCCCTGTCAATCATACGTGTTACCTCATCAAGGAGGCCAAACTAAATGGTCGGACATGGACGTTTGCCTCAAATAGCCATGTTATTCAACCATACTTGGCTTGTTGTTCTCCAGGTGATTGGCCATCCTTTTGCGAAGGACATTTACGAGAGTTTTCAGCACCAGTTATCCCTGTCCCCGCTTTTATGCGCCGGTATAGCTGTCGACATCAACCAGCCCGTGAAAAGCCACTTTTCAACTAGTGATGCATTAAGGAGCTGGGTGAAGCGTTTCAATAGTATCTGCTTCAGCACATTTACTATTGTCGGGTGGATCGCATCAGGCCGTGCCGATTTGTGTCAGATTGCCCCACACTTCTTTCTCCTTCGCTGCCCTTTCCGACATCCGCCGGTAATGCCGTGGTGGATAAGTGTTTATCGTTGTGCCTCTTGAGGTCCTCTGTGCACAGTTTGTAACAAAAATCAGCAAACAACCAGCTCCCTCTGGCTGCTGGTCACTTCAGTTTCTTGATGTTTTTCACTCCAACCACTGTGTCTCATGATGCTACCTTAGATTGTGCATGATTGTGACAGTTGTTAGAATTCTTTTCAACGGCCCCAGCGACCTGCTCTCCTTAAGCATTCCGGCATTGTCGCTTGATGCGTGACACACTCTTCGCCTCCACCATGTACTTCAGATGAGTTGGGCAGCTAAGTGCATTCTTATATTTCATGCGGGCCGTTCGTTTTCGCCTTCTGAATCCCGTGACACTACTCCTGTACCCTGTTTGCTGCCCAGTTTGTTTGATTCCGCGGAGTTGCGCATCTAAATCTGCTATTGCTAACAGTCTACTCTTAACTGGCTCCTACTGACATTCCACGCATTTCCCACCCATTTTGTCTCCCGCTGAGTTGGAAGACGCGAGCCCAGCAGTGTTACAAGGGCAGTTGCAAGGGCTCTTCCAAAAAAGTTTCGCTATTTTTATTGAAGGCTCACTTCACACTGCGTAAAATTAACTATATCTGCCTCTTCTTACTTTCGTTGAATTTTGGTTCCATACCTGACACGTAGCATAGCTCAGGAATCATACTACAGAAAACACCGTAACCAATGCTGTCTAAAAACGTCTCGAAATAGGTCACAAAACCCAGTGCTGAGGTGGCTGCCTAGGCTACAACAGAGAATCAATACCAACTGGGTTGTTTCAGGATACAATTCATGAATACAATCTAAGATACCGTTTGGCTTAGAGCTGAGATTTGCAACGGAGACCTTCTGATTGACTGAGTTCACCGCTTCCTGGTTCTTGCCAAAGTGATTTGAGGAAGATAACCAAACTAGTGGAAACTGTTTCTGGCCTACCGGGTTCCAGGTAGATCGCTGGAAACCTCAATGCTCCCGGCGTATGCCGGTTCACGTTTTCTGCTCCAAATCACTTGTTCGCTTTTCTTGAAAGTATTCATCAAAATGGTTGGATCAGAAATGTGACTGATGCACCTGGGAACTGCAATGTTATTGACCTGATATCTGCGATGCGATTAACACGCGTCCAAACGACTGATCAGGCTAGATTAAATGGATATGATCATTTGCTCGTTAGCTGTTCATTTAGACTGCATCTGCCAAATACATAAACGCCGCCGGAGCTGGTTGCGATTATTTACTTACTTTACTTCGTTACTCCGATCCAGGTTCATTTTTTCTAACAATTAAATTGTAATTGGCCGCTGACACGATGCATTCCAAGCTGTCCATCACTCCATTCAAAAATCCAAACAACCCCGCAAAAGAAATTATTGTGGCCAACTAAACTGAAGGCTTGTTAAACTCCAGGGGGACATTCTGAAGACCAGGGATATTTGGTAGCTTTTACGTATAAATCGTTTAACTCAAAATATGTAGACGGCACTGGACCACAGGAATGAAAGCAAGAGCTGGTGGATTTAAACCAACCCAACTCAAACGCAGAACTACGAAAGTTCCTTAAGCGCGGAACAACCCCTTCCAGGTCCTCACTCACTCAAGTCTTATGCGTCATTTTCAAAAAGATTCACCTAAACGAATTATAATATTCGTATATTTCTCGGAAAGTTCGAGAGGCGTGCTTCGTTGCATGATCAAATGTTACAGGGGTATTGCAAGTTACATTAAATAAGCAGATAAACATTTGGGTACGAAATGAGTAGAAATAGCAAAACTGGCATATCAAGGGAACAAAGTGTTTATACGCACCAACGATCCGTATCGCAGGTGCGGAGTTCAATTGGATCTTGGTGGCGGGCGTAAAGGTGTCTGCTGTATTTGGATTTAACGGGTCTATAAAATGGACATGAATGTTGAAAATGTCATAAAGAAAGTCTCCAAAGAACTTGAGTGCAAGGCAAAACTTGTCAAAACAGACCAAAACAGCTGGTGGCAAGAGTATTAATGGCCTATAGATACCATTGATCTTGGAGCCAAGAAAATGGTCAGAAGCCTTTTGAAAATGCGGAAAAACGAAGAACACTGGCTAATTATTGTTCAAAGAAATGAATAATCGAAATTTCGTCCTCATTGAGGGGTGAGGATTGACGTGATATGCTTGAATAATATATATTTAACGCTAGTAAGCTAGTGCGGAACAAAAACGGGTTTCTTTGCTCCCTTGTTCGCGTTTGTGGGCTCAGCTGATAGGGATTACTGGCATGCTGATTGCCGCGATTTCCAAGGCGATGATTGGGGCGATTTTCGCAGTAGACGCTGGTAGCGGCATCTGGGATTACAGCAGCATTTTCCTGGCAACTCTTCTTGTAAATGACGACAATGCGATTACCCCATACATACCTCGCATGAGTACAGAGTCATAATCAACAGCCGAATTTCTTCCGAAGTAAGTAATCCAGCTTTTGGTAAAAGCTAACATTGACCGCCACTCCGAACTTGACTCACTAATTCCAGATGTACATCATGCACAACAGCCAGCATCTCTATGATCCGGAGGAAGTTGCCGCTACTCATGCTTCTGCACTTTCCTTATCGACATGGCCCTCAAACTATCCAACTTCCCTAGGCTAACAGGTCAAACATTTTCTCTATTTTACTTAATACAGAAGAAATAGAGAAGGCTCTCGCCGTCACCAAACCCTCTCACCGACCTGGCTCAGGCGGTGTTACTCCTGCTCAATTCCGTTTCGGAAAACGCCATATTGCCCTTCTTTTGTCATACCTAGAGTATTTCCCGTTCAATGGAAGGCCTCCACCACTTTTCCTGTCCACACAAATAGACCACTGTACGACCCGCGAAACTGCCTTCCAACTAACCAAACACCATTCCACTCCAGATTCGTGGAGAGGACTATCAAAGAACAGCTAACTGAATTCTTCACGAAAAATTACTTAATTGGTAAATTCCAAAATGGTTTTCTTAAGTGCAGATCTTGTACCTGATGCCGCTTTACTTTATTTGGCCTGGCGAATCTAAATGTTGATGAAAACAGTCAATACAATAATCATCTTTGACATGACCATGGCATTCGAACGTGTGATCCACAAACGACTGTTGCTAAAAATGAAATTCTATTGCTCAACAAATCCGCCGCACTATTGGTTAACCTCTTACCTCTTGCCTTCTCTGAAGTAGTCAGTATCAACGGAACCCTACCTTAACCCCAGCCGACCGCTAGTGATGTACTAGAAGGTAATGTCCTCGGCCCCTTACCATTCCTGCTCTATTAAGCGACATCTTTCGACCAATATGCCACGGCGCACCTTTCGTATTCAACGGCGACATCAAGACAGTCAATTTTTTCAAGCTACCTTCCTCACCCAGAACCAATGACTTGTAACGTAGAGGGACTAAGCTCACCAGACGAATGGTCTGGGCATTGGGCGATGTAATTCTCTGCCATTAAAGCGCTGTTATTTCCAATAAGTTTAGCGTTCCCCGGGGTATGCTAGTTATAAGCGGTCTGTCAATACAAAGCACTTAATGTGTAAAAGATCTATGCTTACATTACTCTACATTCAACTGCCGGGATCAAGCGGTTTGCCAAATCGCGGACGCAAACTTGACTAATGGCCTAATCGGTAAAACATTCCGCATTCTAACATCTGAAGTGATGGTATACAAACCACATCGTAGATCGCAGCTGGAATAGTGCCCGATAATTTTCTTGAATATGCTCAGAGTTGACCGTGTAACAATAAAAAAGTGCAAGAAGCATTCACAAAAGAACGTATTCCGACACCAAGCCATGGTTACAGAGAATGGTGCGACCTACTGCAAAATGAC
Organism: Fasciolopsis buskii; assembly: GCA_008360955.1. Lineage (NCBI taxonomy): Eukaryota > Metazoa > Platyhelminthes > Trematoda > Plagiorchiida > Fasciolidae > Fasciolopsis > Fasciolopsis buskii. The sequence continues at coordinate 147,337 of LUCM01004110.1, forward strand.
CCAAGTTGGTTGCGTCGTTCCAAGCCTAACTTAACATTCTTGTTCAAGCTGTTAATGTCGAAAGCATGCATGACTGGCAACCTCATCCGATTCGCTAATGAGTTGCAAATATCGAGGATTTAGTACAATAGAACGGCACATTTGACGGTGATATAGAACGCTGAGATTTTATCATTTGACTAGAATGAATGAATGATTTCTTGAAGAAACTGTGGGTTTTTAGCATAATTAAATCATGTATTCTTAATTCCCCAGAAATCGACCTTTGCCCTTGAAATACCCCTTTCCAGAGTGTCTTTTAGGTCAAAATTCTTCATAAGTGTTTACTCTTCTTTGTGGAATAGGTTATCGGACTATGACCGGTCCTGCCAGAGTCTAACAATTAAAGTTTGTGTTGTCCACATTTCCCAACGTATCCTGATTTCTCAGCATAACTGGGACCGATGCCAGTCTCTACCAAGTTTCCGAAGGCCATGTAGAATTTTCGCTCAACTCATATTAGGTACCCAAAGCTGTGCCACCTTACACCAGCGTCCTTCTTAAGACCATTGACACCAACGACTTCACCCTTACCTCACCCATCCTGCAGTCTCATTAAGAAAGCGACATAAATTAGCAGAATTCGACTAAGCCATGCCGTAGTCCAACATTTTTCCTATTCTCAAAACATCAGCCTCCATAATTCTACAGCTACAGTCCCATTATCTTTGTTAGGTCAGCAGCACAGAGTTTGCTGACCATAACAACTGGCAGAGAATCATCCTATCACCCCGAAGTAGCCACAGAATATTTGCAGCTGAATTACTTTGCTTCATAATGGCAGCATGATCCCAGTACGAACCTGGTCATCATACCAGACAAATCCATAATCATTATCCAAGGCACCAGTTTGATTTATCTTCAGTACACCTTCCAACAGTTAGCTTAGGACCAATTCGACTTAGCTCCCCATCATCTGTGACAAATCCTACTTCATACATTGGCTTTCTTAATTCTTGGCTTAATATTTCATCCACATCGCCAACCTTAGATCGGATGATGCCGCTAGTCCCTTTGGATATTATGCATATATATCGGTATATTTCAAAAATACTTCCAGAAACATGCTTGGTTGCATGAGCAAATGTTGTTGGTGTATTGCAAGTCACATCGTACAAGCAAGTAACCATTTGGGTACAAAATCAGGGGCAATAGCAATACAGGCATACTAAGAACACCACGGTGCTTATACGCAGCAACAATGCGTATCGCGGACATGGAGATCAATTGGAAGATGGCGTCCGGTGTGGAGGTGTCTGAAGTATTCGGATTTAACGGGTCTATAAAATGGACATGAATGTTAAATTGCCATGAAGAAAGTTTTCAAAGACCTTGAGTTAAAGGTAAAAATTGTCAGAAAAACGAAACAGCTGACGGGAAAAGTATTTATGTTCGATAGATAACTTGTATTAAACCGATGTGAAAATGAACGTCGGTCATTTTACCATGGGTCAAGGAGCCAAAAAAGTAGTTAGGGACCATTGAAAAATGCGGAGTGATAAAGAACACTGATGAAGAGCTTTGGATGAGGCTTGTTTAAAGACATAAAGAAAGGAAACGTGGTCGGCATTAAGGAGAGTGAGGATTGATATGATATGCGTTGAATAATATATCCGACGCTGGTAAGCCAGTGTGAAACAAAAACAGGTTTCTTTTCTCCGTTGTTTGCGTTTTTGGGCCTTGCTGATAGGGATAACTAGCATAGTGATAGCCGCGATTGCCGAGGCGAAAATTGGGGGTGATGTTTGCGAGAGATGATGGTAGCGACATCTGAAACGGGGATCTAAGTGTGAGTGCCTTCATGGCAATTGGATGTCAACGTGATGGGAATGTTAAAAGCGGGCGGGCGGTTCCAGCAGTAAATCTTTACAATCGGGTAGGCTTGTCCGCTCAGAGTCATCGGCTTTGTGGATCACGCTATGTGGCCTCAATATCTAGGCAGAATTGCAACGTTGTTGAGTAATGCGGATTAGAAGCAATGTCCACTTCATCGCGAGAGTGGAGCAGGTCATATTTGTCCGTCCTGGGATAGTTGATCTAAGCCTTGGGTCGGCTTGTTTTCACAGTGTGCTGAGACGTGCGAGGATGGGGCCAGAAACTGGATGGTAGACCCTTGTCGAGATACGAGTGCAAACGCGCATAATTGGAACGGAAAAAAGGGAGAGACGGCAGTCTGGAGGTATTCCAGCTGAGGGTTATGGTGCGCACAAATCAAAGAACGAGAAGTGATGACTTTTATGTAGAATGAGGCTATGCCAAAATTCTCACTTGGAATGGTCTAATTTTCAAATTCTTGCATAATTAAGGGTTTATATTGGGACATTAAATATTAGTTTAGGGGTAAGTGCGAATGTGATGTGAGTATATGTATTTTTATATACCTTGATACANACAGGGATCTAAGTGTGGGTGTCTTCGTGGCAGTTGGATGTCAGCGTGGCGGGGATGTCAGACACAGGCGGGCAGTTCCAGTGGTAAATCTGTGCAATCGGGAGGACTTGTCCGCTCAGGGAATCGCGAGCGTTGTGCATCGGGTTATATGGTCTGGATTTCAAGGTAAACGTGCAACAGGGTCATTAGGTTACGATGGTGAATTACGCGAATAGGAAGCAATGTCCACGTCTTCGCAAACAGAAAACTAATACCACGCTCAATGATGTAAAAAAATCTTGTTGATGTGCAGAAGAAACAGCAGCGGATCTAGTACGCTTCCTTAAATAACGCCACCAGTAATCGTAAGAGGCTTGGATTAGGTCCCATTTATATCCACTACCTGCATTCCAGAGGCTAAATAAGAGCAGAACCAAGCCATAAGGAGGTTGTTATACCGGAGCTTTTGACTTTCATGGAAAGCTTGCGATGGGATACGCGATCAAAAGCATTCGTCATATGTATGGATATCACAATCACTGAATTTCCGTCATTAGCAGCATTCGTCACTAGGTTTGGGAAATCAGTGATGCACGTAGAACATGATTTACTTTGAAAGAAACCATGTTGATCGGCGTTGATGAGGTCATGATCCAGTTACCAAGTTGTTAACTTACATTTTATTATATAGGCAGCGCAGATAATCAAAGTCATTTTTGGTACTGACGGAAAGCACTTTTACGGGCCCAAACATTCCAATGTTAGGGAGAAAAACAGATGCCGCCGGGCCCAGCATGGACCAAGCAACAAAACAAATTCGGGCTGCAAAAGAATTGGCCACATACTTCAGTGGATATGTATGCCATCAGCCCAGACATGAAACGGCGAATGATGAGCACCAAAGCGCCTGGGAAAGCAAGATGACCCAGGGCTCAGATCAACCATCCCAGGTCGGACAAATTCGAAGTGCCCCACGGCCGCGAAGACGTGGACATTGCTTCCTATTCGCGTAATTCACCATCGTAACCTAATGACCCTGTTGCACGTTTACCTTGAAATCCAGACCATATAACCCGATGCACAACGCTCGCGATTCCCTGAGCGGACAAGTCCTCCCGATTGCACAGATTTACCACTGGAACTGCCCGCCTGTGTCTGACATCCCCGCCACGCTGACATCCAACTGCCACGAAGACACCCACACTTAGATCCCTGTTCCGGATGCCGCTTCCATCGTCTATCGCAAACATCACCCCCAATTTTCGCCTCGGCAATCGCGGCTATCACTATACCAGTAATTGCTATCAGCTAAACCCTCCAACGCAAACAAAGCAGCAAAGAAACCCGTTTTTGTTTCACACTGGCTCACCAGCGTCAGATATATTATTCAACCCACGTCATATCAATTCTTACTTTCCTCAATGCCGACGACGTTTTCATTCCGCATTTCTTCAAATACTGGTTAGCCGAAACTCTTCACCGGTGTTTTTCGTCCTTCTTCATTTTCAAGTGGCTTCTAACTATTTTCTTCGCTCCAGGATCCATGATAAAATGGCCGACGTTCTTTTTCATATCCGTTTATTGTAGGGTTTCTATCGGCCATCAATACCCTCCCCGTCAGCTGTTTTGGTTTGTTTTTCAAAAGTTTTACCTTTCACTCAAGGTCTTTGGTGGCTTTCTTCATGGCAGTTTAACATTTATGTCCATTTTATAGACCCATTAAATCCGAATACTGCGGACACCCCCACACCCGACGCCATCTTCCAATCGAACTCTGCGTCCGCGATACGCAATATTGGTGCATATAAACACCGTGTTTCTCTTAGCATGCCAGTTTTGCCATTCCCCCTCATTTTGTACCCAAATGTTTATTTGCTTGTTCGATGTGACTTGCAATACTACTGTACCATTTGATCATGCAATCAAGCATGCCTCTCGAAGCATTCGAGAAATATACCGCGATATATAGATATATTTTGAGCTGCTTGTGGTTGTCTACTCCCTCCACACTCGGAGTTGGTGAAGTAAACCTGCCGAGGACATT
>LUCM01004113.1:0-15990 GCA_008360955.1 Fasciolopsis buskii
TGGAAATCGGTACCAGTAATCAGATAGTAGTGGCCCCAAAGAGGGCCGTGGTGGCGTTCACGCCATTCCCGTCTCTCCCGTGGTCATTTTTTCTTGCACCTCCGTCATCTTCCGTGGGCTTCCGGGGTCCTCTTCATCCTCTTCGCCCGTCCTGCGTCGTCTTGGGCTCTTCAGGTCTACCTGCAATGAAAAAGTGAATATTATTATTAATATTACTTCCATTTTGTTGATAGACAATGCGCACAGACGTAAACCACTTGGCCCAGGTAGTTGGCGCAATGCGAGGATGTCGACTGCAGCGTGGTGTTAAATCTAATTCGAGTGAGAAATACGGACTGTGTGAAAGAGACAAAAGTGGCGCAAAGCAATATGCAGAAAAATTTGTAGAATTTTTCTGAACAATACACAACGCTTTCTACTAAACGATAAGTAGGTAAACTGGTTAAAGCTAGGAAAACGAGTTCAGCGAAATTTCAGACCACGCGCTGACACTCATCGGATCCCTTCTTTAAACTTTGGCATTGTTACAAAATGTGGGACCTCATTTCTAGTCAGAACAATTTGCTTTGTTTTTCTGAATGGCACTTTTTGATTTGCTCTGTGCTTAGTTATATTGCTTATATATTCGTCTAAGCCTTGTCTGTCACACTTCCAGCTCTGGCTTGAACTTACTTCAGGCGTTGTAACAGTGTCCCACGCAATACTCTTCGAATTAGGTCGTCCCTGGTTCTGTCGCCAGTGGTTCAGGAAAGACATCGGATCACGACGCACTTGAAAACAGACGATAATAAGAACTCACCCACAGATGTGCGCTCCACATGTTCCGTGGCACTCGTAGACCTATACCAGTTGGCGCGCAATATAAAACACGGACATTGAGCAGATGTTAAAAAACCGGCAGAGTAAAGCTCAGTCACTTGAAGACATTTTTGCGCTTATTTCCAGTGATAAACTTCATGGAACCTCCAAGCTCTTCCGCCTTTCAAGGCTTTTGGAACTCAGTCACCCCCAAGGTTCGAAAACCTACAGTAGCAGATTAAAACGCTTTTGTGTTAAATGTTCCCGATTGCCTGCCTCTAGAGATAGTGAAGTCACGCATTCTTAACGCATGTGGCATGGCTTATCACAAGTGCAATTGCATGAGACTAAGGAAAAGTCGGAACGCCGCGACCGCCCCCTACTTTTCGAATTTTCAGATGAGTCTACAGCTAAAATGTTTATCAAAAACTGTGAATTTGTTTCCAAATATACCCCATTTACCGAAATTAAAATACTTGCCGACAGACCCCTCCCCCAAAAAAGGTTTCTCTAGGATCAAAAATAAATCCTGTGACACCGGTATGCCCACACTCCCAAAACCGTCCCGCTCCCCCAAATATTGAGTTACATAATGTCATTAAACATCCCCACCTGAGACCACCACAGCACCTGCGGTGGATCGGCATCTGACCATTTCACCCTCTCCTACACAACCCCGAGTAAAAGACCCCACCTTGTGCTACCTCAAGGTACCACCAACCAGGGATCGGACAAGATAATCCATTCCCCCAATATTAGCCTCAATATACCAACCGACCCCTCTAAAAGGTCACCCGACAGGCTCCTCGTGCATCGTCAATTCCTATAGCCTCATCATTCAGAGGCAAAATTCTCCTAGGCTCCAAAGCCACTACGCCTACCCAAATCCGACTTACCTCTGTACCACCTCAGAGCCAACCTCCATGTACAAACCAACTTAACATTTCTCCCTTCACTTCTGCAAGTGACATCACCAGCTAATCAACAAAGAGCCAGATCCATTAATCCACCACTACAATACCCAACGAGAATGTCTTTGCATCTGCCGTCCAGCCGGTCGCAAATGAGCGGCCAACTGCTGCCTCTTTTTAGCCTGATATATGCCAACTCAAACCCTCCTCAAATGCCATATCCAACTTCTGTCCCCCTGGGCCGCTCACTGTTAACTGTGGCCCGTGCTCTTCATACTTCGACCATCATATCCAAGTTGACAAGTGTTACTCTCTCCCTATCGTTTGCCGCACCCTCATACAACCAAAGACCACGAAACCGCCCCCTTCATGGGCCCTAAACCGTCTTCGTTTGTTCAGGCCGCCATTAATCCACCCTATCCACAAAATTCTTGCCCCGGGACCAGTGAAATTGTACTCAGTCGCATGCCTCACCGTCCTCCTCGTGGCTGCTCCGTGGCTGACAACCAACCTTCACCTTAAACTACCCTACTTTTTCCCGAGAAGTGATCCCCACCGTCCCGGCCCTCGCAAGTGTTGCACTGGCACTCGCCAATGGGGTTCTAAAAATATGGCTTCCCCTTCTATGAGAATCTACCCCTTAGGAATCAGTATTTTCTTAAACGAAACTTGGTTTCTTCCCCCAGTTATCTCGGATATAGCTACAACGAGTTGGCACTGCGAACACAGTCGTCCATATAGCAGTATGCCATCAACAAACTTTTGGAGCTGCCCGTCCGGAACTCGGCATCGTCTCATACCTTAATCAATCAGAAGTGGCTTCCAACTATTCGCATTCTCTCTACACAAATGTCCAACATCTGAAACTTCCAAATTTTCCGTACGACGTTCCCGCCAAGAACAGCGCGTATGTTGTAAATCCACTGCTCCCTTCTTGCTGTACTTTGGCTCGTCGAGCCCCCTCCGACTGTTGGCCTCCCCATTAAACTATTCAGCATTGACTGCACATCGAAAGTGTCTCTGCTTCTGCGTGACGCGATCACTCCTAAGTAAAAATAGCCCCCTGAGACGTTTTGTACAAAATCACCCTTATGACATCGTTTAAAACAGTGAAACGTTGTTGACAGGATACAAACCATTAAGTCACATAATTCTGAGTGGTTACAATTCCGTTCTAACGCACCGAACTAATCATCTTGGAGGTGGTTGCCTGGCTCACTTTAGGCCTGAATTCTCCGGATCCTTCCCTCGACGTCCAGTGTTAGACATTTTGTCTAACACTTTTTGGCTCCATAACCATAGGCATAATTCTCTAGTGCAAGCAGGAGGTGTTTACCGGCCTACCTCATCAAACATCTCTGAGTTTAACACATCAAGGCGTACAAGTACGTTGCGTCCATCCATGGGGAAGTGAAAATTATAGCAGGGAATTTTAATACTTCTAAGATCTGCTGGTCCTTCAAGACTGCCCATTCGCGATTCCTTAACTTGGTTTGTGGAACCCACGCAGGAGGAAGGATGCAGCATGCCACAAACACCACAAGAGAGGAAATAATATCCTTGACCTAGTATTCATCTACGGTCTCCTTAATGTTGACACCTCCGTGCTAGATGACGTTCCGGGTAGTGACCACAAGATGGTCTCTTGCTTTCTTCATATTCATCCCAGACGCCGAACGTCAGCAACCACTACCAAATCTGAGAGCCTCTCACAACCTAGCAGACTGGGCTGGTTTTACTACCGCTCTACGGAGTCTTGACTGGTTTGACTTTCTCCTTTCATCTGGCTCCCAAGAAGCTGCCAACATTTCATGTGCAAACTTGCACTCTACTATTAACAAACACACTCCTCATTCAGCTCAACTCCGCTAGTGTGAGAAAGCAAACTCTCCAAATATAAAAAGATTCTTAAACAGCAGAATATCTACAGGGAAACTTTAGACTTTTTCATAATACTGAGGATAAATCGACTTCAAAACGACCTGCTTGCGGCATCCGAGGACCAAATTTATAATCAAGAACAAGCTACCCCTCAACAAGCAAATCCCGGCCCACATATGGCCAGACATCCGCGGTCCGCACCACTTGCAATAAATCTAGCACCTTATGTACATCATACACAACAGCCAGCAGCTCGATGAGCCGAAGGAAATAGCTGAGGCTTTTCGCCCATAAGTCTTCAACCCCATTACTAGCATCGCCACCAATATACCCACCATTCCTAAGATAACAGATCAAGCACTTTTGTCCACCGTACTTAAAACAGAGAAAATACTGGAGAATCTTGCTGTCGTCAAACCATCTTATCGACCTGGCTCAGACGGTGTCCATCCTGTCCAATTCTACTTCGGTAAACACGACATTGCACTTCTTTTGTTAAACCTGTTTGCTACCTTCATGTTAGCTGGGGTATTTCCCATTCAGTGGAATGCCTCCATCATTGTTCCTGCACACAAAAAATGGACCACCTCAGGACCCATAAAACTAACGACCAATGAACCAAACACCCAGCCTGGCCAGACACATGGAAAGAGTTGTCAAGGATCAGCTAACTGAATTTCTCACGACCAAGGACTTAATTGGTGAATTCCAACATGATTTTCGTAAGTGCAGATCCTACACCTCCTGCGACTTTGCTGTTTTGATCTGGTCACTCTGAATAACGATAAGAAAAAGGCCATTATAATCATTTTCCTTGAATTGACCAAAGCGTTTGATTATGTGCCTCATGAATGATTCTTACTAAAAATCAAACTCTGTGGCTTAGCAAATCCGCTGTACTCCTGGATAGCCCCCTGCCTCTCTGGCCACCCTCAAGTAGTCAGTATAAACGGAACCATATTCCAGCCCCATCCGATCACTAGCAGTGTAATACAAAGTAGTGTCCTCGGCCCCTTACTATTCTTGCTCGGCGTAAACGACATCTCCCGAGCAATATTCCACGGCACACATTTCGTATATGCGGATGACATCAAGACAGTCTATTCTTTCGAGGTATCTTCCCTATTCCAAATCATGGTCAGTATCATGGAGGATTTAACCACACTAGACGAGTGTTCTGGGCAATAGGCGGTGAAACTCTACCAATAAATGCGATGTTCTTGCCTATAATTGTGACGTTCCCCTGAGTGGGCTCGTTAGGAATGATCTCCAAAAACTAACCACTCAGTGTGTGTGTACCTTCACCTTCCACGAGCAAGTGGTTCACCAAATGGCAACCGCCAGCAGGGCTAACGGCCTCATCGTTAAATGATGCCGCATTCCAAGATGTAAGCTGATGCTAAACAAATCACATTGTAGGCCGCAAATGGGGTATTTCTCGACAATTTTCTCAAGCGTGCTCGGATTTGATCGGTTAAGAGTAGAAACTTACACCGGGCATTCAAAAAGAAACTTCTACGTCCAATGCCATGCCTCACTTACAGGGAACGATGCTGGCCGCTACACCTTGACCCCCTTTGTTTACGTCATGTCAAACTTGACCTCAGTTTCCTTCCCGAGCTCTTGCGTTCGGCAGCTCCCACGGCCAGAAACCACATCCGATTCGCTAATGATTGTTTTTATCCCCTCAGGAATCGATCGTTATCCTTTGGAGTACCAAATTCCAAAGTGTCTTTTAGATCAAATATCTTCACAGTTGTTTACTGTACCCTGTGGTATAGATTACCGGACCATGTCCGGTCTTGAAAGTCTTACATAATTCAAGATTTTCTTGTCCAGATTTTTCAACGTATCCTCAATTATCAGCTAAACTGAGACGAATATCAACATAGACCAAGCTTTCGAAGGCCACCTGGAGCTTTAGTTCAACTTCTTGGCCTAATGTTTCCCTCAAGCAATCAACCGTGGATCGGTTGATGCCTCTAACTTTATTAACCAACTAAACCGGCACTTCTATCCGTTTATACGACCCGTATCTCCCAGAAACTCGGGCGTTCGAAGTTGGTTTAAGATTTGAGCAGTTACTGCAGTGAAGTCTCCAAACAACATTAAATAATAAGATCCGTCATAGAAGAAGGATGTTGGATTCTGTGACAGCTATAACTGCGATAAACCTTCCCTATGTCGCTCCTCCTACCCCAGGTTCCTTTTCCCACTTATTTCTCTGCCCTTTATTTAGTCAGACAACATAAGAGATCCCGCTTTTATGCTGGATATTACTGGTATTAATTTCTCTCTTCGGAGACATTTCATCAGAGAACATATTCGAGGATCCTCTTCCTCTTCCTACCTATTCATTTTGATCCCCAGTAAAGGGCTAACTCGAATCAGGTAGACTCTTTTCCCTTAAGTACCCAGCCTAGTTTCATATATATATATTTACATAAAAATCTGTCCACGTCACACAAATGAACTGATTAGCTTACGCAAAGCACAAATCCACATTGGCAGCTTTCAAGCGGCACTCGTTAATGGAAGCGAGACACGGCATTGACGATGACGCAGCCATACGTACAGGTCTGTGTTCTACGGCATAAGCCACCATCCTCCATGTGCTTGCTTGTCCCCACTTTTGTTTCTTTAGTCCGTGCGAAAACCCAAATGACTGCGGCAGGTTCGCTTCAGCATCTCCGAGCGTGGGGACAACCCACCACCCCCAGCAGTTGCGAAAAAACAACGCGAAAAATTAAGGTCAGGCGGAGGAACTATGAAAAGTACCTATATGGGCGCAAAAATTCCTCTGTCAGAAAAAAAGGAAAAATTCTCTGCTGGATCAGGTTGACCCCAACAACCAAAGCACACTCGGGCTGCTAGGGAATGGGCCACCTTCTACAGTGGACATGTATGCCATCAGAACAGATCTGACCCTTCGAAAGGGAAAACCCCGCATCGGTAGTTGAGCGTCTGGCTGCTTTGCTGGGCGGTCTGGGGAAGTAGAGCATCGGGCTGTCTACTTAGGCTTCACCACCCACCCCTCTATTTTTTAACGTACCCCTGTCCTCCCAACCGCATGCCTGTTACATATACTGACGTCTAGAGCAACTGCCATCGTTCTTCTTTCTTAATTATTCATACACGCCTACTGAAACTACTATGCGGTACAAGTTGCTATCGTCTTGTTTAAACACAAATCACTAATCCTAATGTGTTCTTGCTTCTCCCTTCTCTTCTTTCTATGACTTCTCGTGGCAACTCCTGTCCTAGCGTCCAGCCCAAGCTGCCATACGCAACCCATTCAGTTGTGCCCTTTCCTGGCAACTGGAAGTAGCAAACATCGGCGGTAGATCGCATGATTAAATATAACTGATACCGTGCAGCATCTACACGAGACGAGTTCCACAAGCAGAACAAAAAGTGACTTCATTTCTTAACCATTGCGCCAGCTGTCCTATCAGACCACTGTAATCTGCATCTGCGAGAATGTCAAAAGATAAAAAAGAAAAGCGCTACCGATTCCCTGGTTTACCAGCATCCGAAGCTATTCAGTCCATTACATAACATTCTTCCTCTTCTGTTTGGATAGTCGCCTTTCTTCGTGTCGCGGAATATTAATCTGCCTTTGGTTATTCTCTTGGACGCAAGGCCCACACTGTAATAGCTGCCCTCTCCATCTTCATTTCAGTATTTACTCTCTTCTGTCGTACTCTGTTTTCCTTTAGCTCCTTCTGACAATTTTAGCAACTTCCACAATTGCAATCTTCGTTGACTTTTCACGTCATACTTTAACCTTAACTTATATTGTGTAAAATCCTCAAATCCCGTCACTCCTGTAAAACCATGCAATTCTTGGCAGCCATTTAGATGAATTTTGCCCCTGCACCACTGTTGCAAATCAACGCCCGTTCAGCACAGCATGTCATTTTTGTTTATCTCTAGAAAAAATATACGTAGTTTTTCATCTTTGAACCAATTCCTTCCTTGTAATTTGCATTATCCATTTGACACATGATAATCCAATCAGTAATGCCTACCGAAGGATTCGGAAAACATACCGCCATAACAACTGGTTAATGCCTACCATTTTGAATAGCCACAACCGTTGAAAACCTTTAGTCTTATGGCTTTCTTCCGCGTTTTACCTTGGCATGAAGTAAAATGCCCACGATTTCGCCAGCAATAACCGTTAGTGGCTTTAGGGTCGCCGGGCATATACCGTTAGGACTTAGTGATTTATTTACCTGCAGCCTCTCCAGCACTTTACGAGTCTCTTCCACTGTTGCTATCAGTCGAGGATCATCCCGAAAATATGTTCGCTATGCAATACGCACTTTATTTTAATCTGTTGCCGCACGCTATAGGGGCCAGTTCACAGTCTCGGAAATCAATTTCGTTATTCGTCGTAACCTTACCCACTCCAATTCCAGGTGCGCTGCTGAATTAAAAATGTCTGTAATTTCTCCTGCTTTTGGTCTTGGCCCATTTGCAAGCGCCGCCTCGATGGGTCTCAGCTTTCCATGGGAACCGTATTGCCTTCACTCTAAAACGTGCATGCGGTTTGCTAGCCTTTTCGTTTTTATGTCGCCGGTAGAAGCGCCAGCATTTACCTAGCCTCTCGAAGTACTGCCGGTGGCGGCCTTTGCCACCTCTCTTAACAGATACCAAGACATTCTGCAGCAAATGGAAAATAACTTTAGCCTTCAGCCACCTTTCCTCCGTGTGCATAGTGTCCTCGGCACCTCAGTCTCCCCAGGCTGCCACGAACAGGAGCGATGTATTATTCAGATTGCCGAAATTATGCTACTGTGGGAGGATTGCGCCCGCGTGATTGACCCGAATGGTGAATCTCACTGTCACACAGTTAATTTTGGATAGTGGAGGCAGAACCGGTCCATTGACGTCGCTTCGTATCTGGCGATAACTGGGTCGGGAAACGATAGGTTATTTCCATTTCCGCATGTGGCGTTTCTTTTGATTCTCTGGACCAATGACTGCGAGGCAGCCACTGCAAGAAGACTTCCGTTGTACCATCCTGCGAACAGCCTTTTTTATTGCATTCTCTCCTGTGGACGTTAAAGTTCACTAAAATTAGAACGAAGTTCACCTTTGTCGCAACGCTTCCCAATGTTTGCCTCAAACTCCTTTGAAGATGGAACTCATTGTGCCTGATATGCATCGGGGTATCTGTCTTTGGAGATATCACCGTTTTTACTTTGGGCAGATCCCTTATGCCCCGTGTCTTATTGTTTCCATGTTGCACTGATTCAGCCTTCAGATACCCCTTCGGCCCATCGTGTGCCATTTGCTGTCCACTCTGTATGCAGTTCCGAACGCTGAAGATGCGCAGTAGTTACCTACCTCTGCAGGAATTATCGATAAGCCCTACCATGATCGACCCTGCTGACCAGGCGCCCCTCAAGTAGTTTGGTGTCTTTTATACCACCATAAAACCCTGCCCAATATCCACGGTGAGCGGAGAGTCAGCAGTCTTCAGTATCATCTTGGACAGGCCCACGTTCCGGGTCCATCCAGAGGTTTGAGTCGCAAACAAATGGTTCTTCTTCAATGCGCCGCTGGATAAGGGGCTGCTTACCGCGGACTAGTTGACGTCGATAGTTATACTGGTACATGAATGAGGGGAGAAGCTGACAGTGACAGAAAAGAACAGGTAAGTCCTTCCTCAATCTTGCTGAAACCCTTGAAATTGTCCTGCTCCAAAGAATAGTTTACCACCTGGAGGCGGACAAGCTAATAATGATTGATCAACATGGATTTTGGCACTAACGTTGGCGTTTCACCAAAGATATTAGCTTCCCGGATAAAGTAACAGATGGGATGGACAGGAGAAATAGTGGAATTCTGTCATCTAGACTTCCAGATGGTCTTCGTTTACGTCACCCATAAGCGCCTGACCAGTATACGAAGGCTTTCGGGGTGGGCGCTAGGTTGAACAGCCAGATAGAACAAAGTCTGAAGGTTGAATCTTTCTCGGTGACAGTCGACGGGTGCCAATATAACATTAGACATGCTGCGCAGCGGCTTCCCCAAGGGTCTGTCTTAGAATCATTGCTCTTCCTGATGTAAGTCAGCGACATAACAAACGAGTTGGAAGAGCCGTGTCTTCCGCTCGAAGATAACGCCAAGTTATTAAGGACAACAAACACTGAAAGAATCCGGAGAGATGTGGATAGTGTGCCAGTGGTCGGTAAGGTGGTAGTTGAACATTTGCTAGCGGCTCATGGAAGGAGAAGCGAATCTAGCTCGCCACATGGTCCCACCGAATATCAGGCAGCAATGAAACAAACGCAGTACAAAAGGGAGTCAAGATATCAATGGCTGCGGGTTTCAGAGTGGTCTGCAATGTCAGAATGCGGCCAAAGTACCATGGTGCGCCTTACGACAATCTAAGAGGACTGTGGTATCTCGGAGGCCTGAAGGTTTTCCGCCACTTCACAAGGCGTTTGTCCAATCGCACTTAAAGTATTGGCTGAAGGAATAGGGAAATTCTGGAACCGGTTCAGTGTGTTTTTACGCACTAGTTTTGACAGCTGATACATAGGGTGTCAGCATGGGACAAAAGTATGCAAGACCGATTGTCTTAGCCTGGATCTCGTATTGCGTTATTTCCTCCCTAAACGTTGTGACCATTTCTGCGTCACCCTCACTCGGCTGTGTACCAAAGCAATGTCGAAAACCATGAAGCTTGAATGGAACGACGAAACGACAAGGGGAGGTTGTGGTAAATTGTATGTATTTTGACAGGAGTGTGCAAGTCCGGGGGATGTGAGCAACCCGGAAGTGGAAGTCAAGCCGGGCGGTCAATAATCGGCTAAAAGAAGTGATACGGACGAACGAATTCTTGTTTTGCTAAAAATGCTCGGTTTACACCCCCTGGAAAGACTTACGAATAGAAATGAGTTGATGCAAGCCTTCAAGGTCATTAGGAACTGGCCGAGATACGGAGTCACCTTGGAAATCTACTCCAGATGAGGCGGAACAAAAGACTAAGACGACACGGGGAGAAACGGCTGCGAGGGAGTGTGTAACTACAGAGTTGAGAATCAAATTGTTCTCCATACCAGTGGTGAATGGCTGGAACAGGCTACCAGAGGAAGTGGTCTAGGTGGGGTCATTGGTTAAGTTCCAAGGGAGGTTAGGCAATGTGTGACCTGTAGGACTGAAAAAGATGTTCGAGAGGAAAACGCCCCATTAATTTTTCCCATTTGAAGATGATGGGAATGAGAGTTAGAGTCAAGTACAAGATTCCCAATTCCACCATAGGAACTGAAGAGAGCATCCACACTCCTGTGATTAAAGCATCGCCTGATCCAAGGAGCATTGGAATCAAGAATATAGGTAATCAGGCATATCGACCTAAAGAATTGCTATCTAAATGGAACTGGAGATTTCCACTTTTACCTGTGGCAGAGATGGTGCCGATGGAACGTGGTTACGGAGAACGTATTACGCGCGCCCTTTGACTGTCTGCACTACATATATTTGCCCATTTCTCGGCTACTTACAGCGGCATGTTTTGTTGCATGATCAAATGTTGCAGTGGTATTGCAAATCACATCGAACAAGCAACGAAGCATTTTGGCAAAAAACTTGGGGAAATAGCTAGGCTGGTATATTAGGAGGAAAATGGTGTTTATACGCACCAATAATGCATATCGTTGGCGCACAAGTAAACTGAAAGATGCCAACGGGCGTGAAGGCATCTGCAGTATGCAGATTTAACGGGTCCATAAAATGGACATAAATTTTAAACCTTCATGAGGAACGTCTCCAAAGGCCTTGAGTGCGAGGTAAAAACTTGTCAAAACGGATCAAAACAGCTGGCGGGGAGAGTATTGATTACCGCTAGGTACCCTGCATTATAATGGATATGAAAAAGCATATCGGTCATTTTACCATGGATCCTGGGGCCAGGAAAATAGTCCAAAAAGGCTTTTGAGAATGCGGAGGGACGAAGAACACTGGTGAAGAGTTTTGGCTAACCATTGTTCGAATACATGAAGAATAGAAACGTCGTCGGCATTGAGGAGTGAGGATTGGTGCGATTTGTGTTGAATAATATCTGACGCTGGTAGGCCGGTGTGAAACAAAAACGGGTTTCTTTGCTCCTTTGTTTGCGTTTGAGGGTTTAGCTGATAACGGTTACTGGTATGGTGATAACCGCGATTGCCGAGGCGGAATTTGGGGGTGATGTTCGCGATAGGCGATGGCAGCGACATCTGGAATCGGGATCTAAGTGTGGTTGCCTTCGTGGCAGTTGGATATCGACGTGGCGGGAATGTTAGACCCGGGCGGGTAGCTCCAGCAGCGAATCTGCGCAATTACGAGGACTTGTCCTCTCAAAGTCACAGGCTTTGTGGATCACATTACGTGGCCTCGATATCTAAACAGACTTTCAACAGGATCATCAGTCTACGTTGGTGATTCACGCGGATTAAAGGCAATGTCCACTTCCTCGCGGCCATGGAGTAGGTCGTATTTGTCCGTTCTGGGCTATTTGAACTGAGCCTTGGGTCAGCTTGCCTTCACGGTGTGTTAAGACGTGCGAAGTTGGGGTCAGAAACAGGATGGTAGACCCTTGGCGAGATATGAGTGCAAACGCACACAACTGAAATGAAAGAAGGGAGAGACGGCAGTCTGGAGGCATTCCAGCTGAGGTTTATTGTGCGTGCAAATCTAAGAAAGAGAAGTGACGAATGTTCTTTAAGGTGAGGCTTCAGGTGATGCAGAACTTCTCACTTGGAATGGTCTAATTGTCAAATGCATGCAGGAGAAACAGTTTAGATGGATGTTAGCTTGGATGTAAGGGCGAAAATGATATGAGTGTCTTTTTATATGCCATGCTACATACGCACTAAACAATATAGAAGCTAGGTGAGAAATAGCGCTGACTTGTTTTATTGACGGAAATTTTCTGCCTGTACCTACAGTGACTTTTGCCTGTGGAAACTATTGGGAATAAAAACTGGCTAGACCTTGTTGAGTGGGCCGAGACAAAATCCTATGCCCGACTTATATACCCTTTCCATTGGAGTGTAAGGATCGTGCAAGTTCAGCAAATTTTGTGGGGTTATTGCCTTCCCAATTTCCTTTTCAAAGGTAACAAAGGCAGGAGAATTTATCCTTATTTGGTGAGATGGTTTATCCCATAAGGAGGAAAATTTGATTAGGAAGAAGTTTTTCCTGGGCGCTATCCTCGACGTGGGAACTGACACCAGGAACGCAAGTCGACGCAAGCCACAGGGAAAGTTATTTCTTACTTGAGATGCAAAGATGCACACATTTTTGCCAAGAAATGGTGAGGTTGATGTGAGCTGGACGCAGCCATAAGGTATCGAGGTGTGGTTTTATGCAACGTTCCGTGTAGTTTAGCGAGGAAGAGTAGCCCAAAAGTCTTTCTGTAAATTTCCGTTGAACATTCTCGACCTCGAGTCTCTCACTGTGTCGCATGTTGGATTACAATTCTGCATCATCACATTCGTTATATTGTTTTGGCTACTTGCTTCCATCATGCTTTCCGTTCGACGTCACAGTCGCTGAGAATTACTTTTTTTCAAAAACCTTATCGTTTCTCCACATGTACTGGGATTCCTTGCATTTGCACCTCAACGAGCTTCTAATCGATACAAAAGAGGTACTCGTGCTGGTTGGCAGGCAGCCAAAAATGCACCCTTCAATCCAAGGTATTCATTCCAGCTTTGTTGAGTACTAACATCTGCTCTCTGCTTGCCAAAACGTTGGATATATCTATCGCACTTCAATCTCTGATCTATGTTCAC
The DNA here is from genome assembly GCA_008360955.1 of Fasciolopsis buskii. Lineage (NCBI taxonomy): Eukaryota > Metazoa > Platyhelminthes > Trematoda > Plagiorchiida > Fasciolidae > Fasciolopsis > Fasciolopsis buskii. The sequence goes on from LUCM01004113.1 coordinate 13,385, forward strand.
ACTGGTGTCATCTGCACACACAAGTCGGAGCTAAACCCGGGTAACGATGATTCATTCGTGTCGATAGACAGCTTCAGACTATATTTGTAGGATAGAAAGTTGGGCAAAAACTGGAGGCGGTGTGGCAGCATACACAAACTTCTGGTCTGGCAAGTTCGAAGTTGTTTGTACATACTGAGTACAATCGACTGCCTCGTGACACAGCGTCATCCCAGGTATTCTCACCATACCAGTACAAACAAAAGGAATATACACATTGCCCCTTTTAGCTCGCAACAAAATATGGCATCATTTTTGTACTTTTTTAGTATTTGTTGTTCCTCTTCTTGAGGGTGATTAGCATATTATTGTAGGTGATTTTAGTTTTTCACCGACCTAACCAAGAAATGTGATTTGACTGAGCCCTGCGTTTTTTCCGCCAGAGGTGGTTCTATTTTAGATAGAGTTATTGCAAACCGCCACGATTTATTTTCCTTGAAATTGTGTGCTCCAATTTCAAGCAGTGAACATTGTCTGCTTCTGTCAAGACCTAAGATATAATCTAGATCAGCTTTCCCTTCCTTATGGAGAACAAGTCAAATGCGAGTTCGCATCCGTAATCTTTCAAGCGATAAATGTATTCTTCTTCAGAAATCCCCTTCGATCGCAAACTATCTAATTCTCTTTTTATCTGTTGCTCAATGACGATGTTAAACCTTTCGCAGAGACGGCCAACGCAATCTTTGATATTTGCTGCCCCTCAGAAAGACTACTCGTCTCAATTAGCCGAATCCCCACCCGAAAACTGAAATCTCTAAGAAGACACAAGGAGCACTTCTGGAAATCCCGTAATATATGAAGCTTGCAGTACATTTCCAATCTAATGAAATCTGAAATCGAACGTATCTACACTACATTCGCCAGCCAATTGTCGAGTGGCAACAACAGTCGGTTCCTATGGCAAGGCATTTGACTGTCGTGTAGGAAGAAGAAGCACGCAAAAGCTCCTACGGATGTAGAGAGCATCAATCGTGCTTTCATCTATCCTTCCACTTATAACCCAGCCATATTTGGTCAGGGTGATGATACGATAATTACAAGTTATTCTAGAGAAAATGTGCTCGATCTTCTCAGCACCACTAAAATTACCACAAGGGTTGGTCCTGACATTCTGTTCTTAGCTGTTTTGCTGCATGGCGCTGTGCCTCAGACCGATGCATCTACCTCTCCAATTAACGAGGCATTAATCATCTTCTTCGTCCCTGACTATTGGAGACCAGTCAATTATTCACGTCACTGCATCTAACAGTTCTACTGCTTCAGCAAAACGTTTTCGCCCCATCGCCTTAACGAATTCTGGTCTTAAACTGGCGGAGCGTGCCACGCCTAGGCACTTGCGTTCTTCTAAGTATCCTCCTGACGATCCTTTTCAGTTCGACCAGGTTCAATTTGGAAGCCGTCCTTTCCCTCATTCACCATACTTGTAAGTCTTTAAACACATCAGTGAAATCTGTGCGTTGCGCTTTTCTAGACTAAACGTTGATATTTGACTCAGTCCCACGGCTTCTTCTACTTCACAAACTGGAAACATTTGGTTGTTCCAGACCTTCAGTAGCATGGCAATTTGATTACTTTACAAACCGAACCCATTGCACAAAGTGGACGGTAAATTTTCGAAAGCTTTGATTAACAACTGAGGAGCTCTACAGGGTGTTGTTATTTCACCGGTTCTTTGCACTACTTACTCCAGCGCCTTACTAACTGGTTCCTCATTTCGTCTGTTTAATTATGCTAATGATGTTGCCCTCTCTCAACCCGTTGCAAACAACGATGATTTTCAGAGTTTTACCAACAACCTATCTTCTGTTTATCATTCCTCTTCACGAGGTCCAAATATAAACAAATCTAAGTGTTTCGAATGCCTGTTCCCTCTCTCTAGGGCGGCCTAATCAGCTGTATCGCTTTCCTTCATTTCAAAAACAGTCAACAGGGTGAAGCATCTAGCAGTTGCTATTGACAAAACTGAAATGGTCCACTCATACTTCTATCTCTGCAAAAATTCTCCGAAGGTCATCACTTCGACACAGGAAGCTTCGACATTACAAGGTGAAATAGAATGCCGCTTCTCGATTTATATACCAGTGTTTTCCCTGTCCTTCTTTATTGTTCTCCAGTTGTGCATCCAGGTTTACATAAAAGCGACGGTAAAATTCTTCGACGGGGACTATCAGTTATTGGCCGGGAGTACTTCGTATCACCACTGATGGGCTCTGGTTTTCCCTTCTGTCCCATAACCACGTAGTGTTCTGTTGAACAACCGCAAGATCTAGCCCTTTCAGCTTCACGGCGTTCTGCGTCCTTTAGTACTCCAAACCTGCCTCTGAGTCTAATGAGAGCATTGCAGGGGCAATGACAAAGCTAGTCATCGTGTGCTGTGTCCAGACAATGGCCGACATAACCACTAATTCTCCTTCCATGACCTGGAGACGTCCTATATACACCATTTTCATGACATGCTGAATACGTGTGTAGTTGTAGGAGTACGCATCGTAGCCCCTAAGGTCCACTACGTGGGAGGACTAACCGGCAGCCATGATCCTGAAACGAGTGACATCGTACCACATAAG
>LUCM01004115.1:0-182130 GCA_008360955.1 Fasciolopsis buskii
CCGGGAGAACACGACCGGTTTCGCGGTTATTGTCGCTCGTCAGGTATGCGTACCCGTTGCTCTCTTTTCCACGCTATCTTGCAATTATCGACTATTTTCCTTTTTTTTCTTCTTTGCGCCCTTCCATGAACTGCTTTCCTGCGCTTTCCTTTTTCTGCATTTTCTTTTCTGCTGCGAATCTGTTGCAACTCTATATATTTTCCTATATTATGCCTTATTTCTTCGGGCTTCTTTCCTTTTCATCTCTCTTTTCCAATCTTCGATGATTTGGATGCATGTCCGTCTAAATTTTTGCCTTTTCATTGTTCTTTTTTTCACTTTTTCTTGCGTACTCTTCGTTTGAACTATTATTTATCATTTGATATTTTTTCATTAGAGTCGTCCTACTAGTTTGAAAACTTTCAAACTTTCCGAAACCTCCTTACTACTCTCTGACACAAAAGCATCTCCCGTTGTTCGGTCAACGAGTGGATGAAAGTCGTAAGTGATGCTCGTCAACTCTTTGCTGTTGCTATGGCTATCGAGCAAAGTCGCAGCGAGACAACTAATGTTTTGTGAATTTATGCAGACCCACCCAACCACATTCATTCATGTTCATCGGGTTCTTATCGTTTCGTTTCGCAGATGATGACCGACTAGAAAAATGGTCAAATTCCAACGGGAATACGTCCGAATCAGTCCGAAAATTTTCCCCCATCTCACCATCCTTTTCACTATCAGTCGCAAGATGCGAATTATCACCATCTATCGAATACTTGTATACAAAATGAACAGGGCAGGCTGCAATCGGTTGACACCTCCCACTAAATGAATGTAAAGCACAACCAGGTCAAACTGTACATGTGGTGCACAGCTTTTGGATTTTCCGCTTGTCCTCGTCCTCGTGCTGACTGACCGGTCGGTTAGGTCCATTATTGTTGCTAAAGTTCGTGTGTATGACCGCTTGAGTTCCGCGTTTGTCCACGGCGGTAATCAACACTCAATCTTATGAGCTCTGCACGCAGATGATCGCACATAAGCACACACACACTCACAAGCACCACCACCACCAAATCTATCGAAGTAGTAGCATTCCGCACACGTACAACTTTGACGTTGAACCAGATGTCCTCTCTCAGTCTTCCATCATGCGTGGGCGACCAGGTCGGGTGGACCAACTACGCAGCGAAGACTAACGACTAAACTAATGATGGATGGACAAACAGACCAGTAAACATGTGACAAGTCCAGCTGTGCTCTCAGGCCGCATATGAATGCTCATTTCCCACGTTTCACATTCGCATCTCAAATGTTGGATGTGCACAAGAGACCAAACCATCTCACACATCACATCGCAGCATCACGCAACACGACACACCTCACTAGTTTCCTGTCAATCCAACTCGGTTTCGTAAAACAGAAACTGGCTCCAGGTCAAATTTGGTCGTCATTATCAGTCACGCTTGGAGTGTAAAGAATGAAACCTACTCCAGTCGAAAGAATCATTGAACAGGTTGCAAGCCAAACAACGGTCAACGTATAGGGCGAAGGGAAAGATAGCAAGTTGTCTTCAAACCCGTCAGGTGGATTCGAGTCTCTAACACAACATTCAGTGTATCAGAACTGGTCAGCTGTCCATGCACATACAAAAGGTAACTGTGCCAGCTTCCTTGATGAGAGGATAAAAATGCAAGAAAGATTTGACCGATGACTAGGTCGTCATCATATTGCAGATCAAGCGGAGATTAGGCAGTCTGCTATTATTTGAGTCACTTAGAGAAAATCGGGTCACTAGAACTCTGGCGATGAAAACATGTTGAGGACATAGCAGAAATTTTCCTACACTTCATCCGAGCATTCATTTAATCACATCCCAGCTCGGCACACTATGAGGTCACCTTCCGCCTCGAAAATGACCTGAACAATAGCAATAGCCTTTAAGTGCTTCCGTTGGCTGATCGAATTTCTACAAGTGTCCGTGATACACTCGGTGAATGTCGGCTCAAACCTCGGGACATCAGAACCAGTGAATGTTTAGACCCAGTTCTGAAGTCCATGACTGTCGACCTTCGTACCAAAAGTACCCATTTCTTCTCCAGTTATATACGAACACACTGAATCAATCATTTGTAAGTGATTTTCTATGCAAAATTCGGAATGACGATCCATTGTCACCAAGGAAAATCTAAAATATCCATACACAGTTGCAGGAATAAGGAATTGCAGAGGCACAAACTGCGCACCATATGTGATTTATAAATTTAATACTGTGGCAACGGAAAATTAAATTTAATGACATGGTACCTTGTATTTCTTAGTTGTAAGTAGGTCATACAGGAATTGTTATCGTATGGGGAGCGGTGGATAGCAACAAGATTCAGATTCCGTCAGATAATTTTCAACGTGTGCTTTTACGGTCGTGTAACTCACAATTGACATACCTCGCGTAAACACATGTCAAGACAACATACTCCACTTATTACTGTTATTCCTAGCAAGAAGCTCACGTCAATGGAGAACACTGTAGATGAGTCAACTTTACTAGATTACGTGATGGTGATACGAGTTGGTCTGTCGGCTACGGTGTCGTAAATTTTATCTTGGATACCTATTAGGTGAACTGTGCAGAAAGAGGAGGCATATTGCAGAACATTAACGCTTAGTTGACTTATTTGAACAGACCACTCAAAAAAGTTTGGGCTTTCCGCAAGGTTGATTAAGCAAGTACAGTGAACGGGAATAAAAGTTGAGTTCTTTGCAAAACCATCGCCGCAAGCGTATAATCAAGGTCTTTAGATTATAGGTGGAACTTCCATCGAAGTTCAAATATTCGGATTACTTTAACGTAGTAATTGCGGAATAGATTAAATGCGGTGTTGCAAAACTAGCGTCTTCTGGGGGTTAGGAGTAGGAAAATTGTCGAATGGTTAGTGACGTCGACTCAGTAAGCTAGTTGGAAAAGTTGGAGGTTCGTTGCAGTAGTCTTGCCAGTCCAATCATTAACACAAATCCAGGTGAGCTGATACAATGGACGTGAAGTATTTCGTGACAGTTGATTAAGCACATTTTGATTCGGAAACATCCCCGATAATTGTGTGGTTTCTAAACGGTGGACATAGAAAATGGACAGTCGCCTAATAAAGCTCATACCCGTAGTAAAGAAGTTTATTGGTTGCATGAGTTGGAAGGTAACTTTTACCGCAATGCTATTGTGTAAATGCGTTACAAATATTACTCAAACATCATCATCGCTCGACTCAAAACAGAAGACAGACATCACTGAGCATAAACAAAAGGTACCGGGAAGGGAAACCACACAAGCAAACATATCCTTCAGTGTTTTCAACCAGCTGGTTGACAGGTCCTTCGGATTCCAACTACGATGAAGCGAGACACCTAATTTACTTAAATTTGCTGTATATTTTCTCATTCCACGTTGCCCCGTCATTTGTTGACCTCCACATGGCTTACTCCACTCCAGGGGAGGAACGGAAAGCAGGGTACGAAAAACGAGTATTCGCCATACGTAACACGTGATCCAACCAGCGAAATCCGCCAAGCTTCATACGCTCAGATAAACTGTTCTCAAAACCGGCACCAAATACTAGATTACTAACTTGCACTTTACCCACTCGATCAATCCATTCAATCCTAGTGATTGCACGTAGACATCGTTGATCGCAAATCTCCAACCAATGAACATATTCGGTAGACAAACACCATGTCCCAAAACCATACAACAGGACTGAGCGCCCTGAGGCACAGTGCACATGGCCTTTCAACTTCAGTGAAATATTAGACTGACGCCACAAGTCCTTCAGTCCAGCGCACGCCGCTTGAGCCTTGCATACAAGCGTGCTCACGTTCACTGCCGTGCTACCATCCTTCGTCACGCAGATGCCCAGACAAATGGAATGGTCAATAATCGTTTGTTCCTCTCCATACAGTATCAGGTTCGGCACTGCTGTCGTCCAGGCTTGTAACAACACTTTCTACTTTGAAGGTACAAGGCACATGCCAAAGCAGGCTACACACCTCGAGAGTCTGTCCAGTGCACGTTGTGTATGGTTCGCGGATTCGAACAGGCACACGACGTCATCTGTGTAATCTAGATCACAGCTTCTCTCCATTTCCCAATCCGACCCCCTAAATCCTGGAGACCTCCTAAAGCATCATCCAGTAACTTGACCATAATCAAGTTAAACAAGAATGGAGGGACGGGACACTCTTGGCAAAACCACTACAATGCCCTGAACAGGTTCAGGAACCTCGCTGGTATAAACTTCCGGCAAAGACCACTGAATATCAATGTCCGATCCACTGAGTTGAACACGCATTTAAAGTAGAAAAAGACTACAATCGTAGGGCAGCCGTGTATGCTGCGTTTCGAGTAACTGTCGAAGAGTGAATATTTGATTGTTGCTAACTCGACCTGGATGAAATCTGGTCCGCTGTTCGCGGATTTCACTCTCGCGAACCGGTAGCATCATTATCGAAGCTAAGACCTTAGTGACTATCAGGATTAAACTAATCCCACGATGATTGATGCAGTCAGTTCGTGTACCTTTCTTGAGGATGGGTACAATCACTGACTTGCCCCACGATAACGCAATGCGCTCTCCGTTCCAAATATGACGAAGCAAGGAGGTAGGTGGTATTTCATGACCCACCCGTCCAGTTTGGAAATAACGAGAGAGAGGGAGAGAGTTCGTGGGGCCCGGAAGCTATTTCCCTCTCCAGCAGTCGAATATTCGACCCTACTTCCATTTCCGTTCCGAGATGAGTGGGGAATTCAAGCGACACATCCCAAGGATTCGCGGCTGCATTCGTCGGACTAGGTCCATTATCATGTGGTCAGCTAAACTGATCCTTGAAATGCTCAGCTCAGTGGTCCAATCTTTGCTGTCTGTCACGAATGGGATCTCCATTTCTACCACACATGACTTCTCTAACTGGAGCTCACCACCCACCGGTGTCGCGTACTAGCTTAACAAGCCCTTGGCTGTTATCCAAAGCAGCAGCTACTTTCATTTCTTCGGCCACTCGCACGATCCCCTATTAAGGTTTATCGTTAACCGACACTGCAGCTATTCGCACATCTTATTCACCACTTTGTAGTTAGGGACCCTTGCCAGATCCAGTGTATTTGATGAGCGATAAATAACTAGGATCACGGGTGAAACCTGTTGTCATATGTATCGCCTGCCTGATTTGGTCCCATACTCATCTACATGACTGCTCGTCGGGTTTCTTAACTCGTCTGATGGTTCATCTTCATAACAATCTCCAACAGCCTTATCAAAAAGACTTTCTACGATTAATCGGGTTTGCGCTCTGCGTCCACGGCTTTTGAGTTGCAGCAAAAGTTGCACGAAAACTAGTGCATGGTCCGATTTGACGTACGTGGTGCACTATGATCTAAAGTTCTGGACAGAATTACACCAACTGTTGCTAACTACGGTGCACAATCAACTGTTAACCGAGATCCAGTCTAAGAGGGCCGCTTCACCCTTCCCACTCAAGATTTCCTACACCGCATTGACCTGCAGATTGAGCTAATTCGTCTCCTGGTATGCACAGCAAATATTTTGATGAGATATTAGGCGCAGTTAGTTGAATTATGCTAGTCGAATCGTGAATTCGTGTTTGCTAACGCAGCAGACATCAGTCGAGAGTAAGTCCGTTGTCCGAGCTAAACACGCCTGTGTTGCGAGCCTGTATGACCGTGTGCACATTGAAGGAGCCGGGATTTATAAGTTGACGAGGCTTGAGAAAATATGAGGTAGTTTGAAAATCACGTACTACACTATTTGACAAGGAGCTGTTGCGAGTATCGAGGGTGTCATCAGTGTGGATATTATGTGTAGGCGGGAAGGACAAAGAGATTCGGTTCGGGACAGAGGAGACAGGTGGAACAAAAGAAAGGGAACTCTAACAAGCAGCAAACGCATGAACAACTATCTCGCTCGATGCCACGGGTAGCGCTGTCCTGATTAGCCTGCTCAACGGCCGATGCAGTCTGGATTGTTTTGTAGGGGTGCACTTCATGGGTATTGGTGGGCGGATGCTGTAAGGATGTCCAGCCGCTAAGTGGAAGAACGACCAAGGTTCTCAAACAAAACCTTTGGTTGCAGTACGAACCTGACCTCAATGCAGCGGGATGTGACTGAGCGGAATCCCATCGACTTGGTCAGTTATCCTTCCATTCATTTTTTGACTCAGCCGCTATCTCAAACCGACCCCAACCTCGAATGCGGATAAACTAATTTGGTAGACCAGGGCCTACTAATCTTCCAGACTTGAGATAAACCATCATGTATAGCCCGTCTGTTCATGGGGGCATATAAGAGGACCCACCTTTGAAGGGACGTTCTCATCATGACTTTGATCAACCTACCTATAGAGATTTATGTAAACCGGGGACTCAGTCGAATGAGCAACCGCCGTCAAATTCAATCCCGCAGTGAAAGAAAAACCGAGTCAGTCAGCCATTAAGGCAGTCAGTCAATCAGATACAAACTGTGTGCGGCCAGCTTGTTCACCAGTCAGTAAATGATACACCCACCCAGGAATTCAGTTGGTCAATCAGTCATTCAGTCAGTCAATGAGAGATTCACGAATGTCAGCCTTAACATCAGTCGCCCAATCAGACAGTCACTCTACCCGTCAGTCAGTCATTCCATCAATCAATGAGTCAGTCGGATAGTGAGTTAGTCATTCAGTCAGTCTGTCAATTACTCGTTCAATCTGTCAGTCAGTTAGTCGATCTCTCAGTAAATCATTCATTCGACCAGTCACTAAAATCGATCACTCAGTCAGTCACTCTACCGTCCAGACAGTCAAACAGTATTCAATCAGTCAGTCATTCGGTGAATCAGTTAGTTCCACAATCAGTAACATGGTTAATCAGTTCGTCCGTCAGATAGTCAATCGTTCAGCTAGTCCGTCATCTATCAGTTACGCAGGCAAAAAATCAGTCAGTCATTCAATCCTTATGACAGTCATACAAGGGAGACGGTCAGTCAGTCAGTCACTCTGTCTGTCTGTCCGTCCGTCCGTCCGTATATATGTATGTATGTCAGAAAGTGAGACACTTTGTCAATCAAACACCACTGACCATCAGTCTGTCAGTCATTCAAGCCTTCAATGAATCAGTCAGTCTCTCAATCACAAATATCAGTCAGCCGCCAAAGTCATTCAGGCGCTCAGTCACTCAGTCGATTTGTAATTTATTCACCAGTCAGACATTCAACCGTCGGGCACCAAACTCAGTCAGTTAGCCTTGCCAGTTGGATCACGCGGTCACCCAATCTCTCTATCTGACAGCCAGTCAGTCACTCAGTCCGCCAGTCGATCAATCTGCCAGTCAGACGATCATTCTGTCAATGAGTAGGTCGGTCATTCAGTCATGCATGCATGCATGAATTTACTCAGTCAGAACTTCTGCTCGACAATCAGTTCTTCGCACTGCAAGTCATCACTGCAGTCAGTCAGCAATACCATTCGATCATGTAGACAGTCATTCAGTTAGTCAATCAGTCATTTCTTCAAGCAGTTATTCACCCAGTCAATCAGTCACGTTGCCTCACAGTCTCCCATTCATCCAGTTAGTCAATCGTTCACTCCGTCACGCAGACAGTCCATCAGACCTACAGGCATTGGATCTATCAGTCTATCATCTAGTCAGTGGGTCACCCAATCAGTCACACATTCAGACAATCGGTAGGTCATTTATTCACTCAGTTATTCGGTCGGTCACTAAATCAATCAGTCGGACACTGAATCATGAATATCTTTCAGACCTTCAGTACGTCAATCATTACATCAATAAGTCGCTCAGTCAGTCGGTCATTAAATCACAAAAGTCGGTCAGTGTGTCAGTCGCCCAATCAGTCCGTCAGTCAGATCGTCCATCGGAGATCAGTCAGTCTGCCTGTTTGTCTGTCACTGTATCCATCAGTCATTCAATCAGTCGGTTAGTCACGCACTCTTTCAGTCAATCATTCAGTAATTCAACCGGTCGGTCTATCAGTCACTCAGGCAGTCATTCGATTATTCATTAATATATTCACTCAATCGACCGTCTAGTCATTCGTTACAATCGTGTGAGTCAGTTTTCAGTCACTGATTCACTCACCTGTCAGCCACCAAATCAGGCACCCAGACAGTCAGTCAATCACCCAAGTCAATCACTGTCACCGTCAACCATTCATTAAATTATTCAGACTGTCAGTCTGTCGGTCATTCAATCGTTTTGCCAATCACTGAGTAAGTCATGCAATCATTATCGCACATAGCCTTTCTCTCACTCACTCAGTCTGTCAGTCAATCACCAGAACAAGTCAATCTGTAAGACAATTTGACGGTCATTCAGTTAGTCAATCACTCAGACGATCATTCAGTCAGTGAGCTAGTGAGTCGTACCGTGAATAGTGCCACCATTCAGTCAGTCCGCCATTTACTCTTCCTCTCTGCTATTCCATTCATCTTCCCGTCAGTCAGTCAGTAATTCGGTCGGACAGTGTGGCAGCGTTTCTCTGTTCCATTCCGTCGATCTGTCTTTCCATTAGACATTAATCTTTCAGTCATTCAACGAGGATAGTCATTCCGTCACCCTGTCTGTAAGTCTCTCAATCACCAAAGTCAGTTACTCTCTGACAGTCGGTCATTCAGTAAGTACTTCATTGTGTGTCAATCATACAGTCGATCAACAAAGTCAGCCAATCAGTCACACAGCCACTCCATAGTTCTTTCAGTCAGTCAGTCAGTCAGTCAGTCAGTCAGTCAGTCAGTCAGTCAGTCAGTCAGTCAGTCAGTCAGTCAGCTGGCCATTATATCTGGCAGTTATTACGTATGTCACTCAGTCAGCCATGAATTTCACTCACTATTTCGTGTGCAATTCACCAGTCATTCACTAACCAGGCTCCGCCTGTTATTCAGTTAGCTACTATGTCCATCATTCATTTAGTCTCCCAACCATTCATTCACTTAGTTCATCAGTTGGTGGTTCAATCATTCAGTTAGTCAGTCATTCACTCAGACAACAATTTAATCAGTCAGTCAATGAGTCACTATCAGTCAGCCATTCTCATTCGGTCATTTTGTCAGTCCGCCCGTCTGTCTGGTAGGCAGTTATTCACTGTTTTGGTTTTCAAAATCACCCAATCTTTCAATCACTAAATTCCATTGTCCTTTCAATCAATCATTCTGTGGATCACCAAATCTTGTTAGTCATTCATCCAGTTCATCAGCCACTCAGTCGTTCGCTCAGTCCTTCATCAATTTTTGTCAGTTTGTCATTTAATCATTTGTTCTACCTGTCAATTATCCAAATTCCGTTGATTCTTGTCTCAAGCTTTTCTTCGCTATTCACTTATTCTTCGTTCTTCATATTCAGTCACTCACTCTATCGCTTTCTTCGTCTGCCTGTGTGTTAGTCAGTGGCCGATTTAGATCACCAGTTACTTTTTCACTTGACATTTATTCGCTGTATCTTGAAATTGAATGACTAATCCCATGGTTCATTGTATTAGAATCATCACTACTGCTAATCTTCAATATCTATGTCGTCTTTTCTGGAAATATCGTAACTTTGCTAATATATTTCTCCCAAGCTTTGTCTTTTCGCTGAACAACTATGGATTTGGTAGCCAGCAAAATACGTAACCGGTTACTCAGGTGACTATAGCTTAGTGACTGTTTACTGTACCCTTCGGGAAACCCAAATCAGTGACAGTACGGAGTTAAAGTGAACGAAATTTCATTTCGTTTGTTGCACATAAAACGCCGATAATCGGGAAGGAACCGATGAACCGAGAACAGAACGGACTTGAGGAGGGATGAATTCCGTTTGAGTGTCAAGTCGTTTAGTACTCGTATATGATACCTTGTCTACCGTAAGACAATTAACCCCGCAATTACACTATTAAAGTTAGGATCACTCTAAGAAAAATGCCGAACTTGAAAATCCTCTGATGAAATAACGTGACATCTGTAAAATGTCCAGCTAATTTTGATTTCATGTGCATCCGGATTTGAGAAACCAAAAAATTGTGCCAGCCGAATTCGTCTTAGGCCAGGTTTACATGCTACTGATCAAACGAGTTTTTCTTTCCATCCAACTCGAAGACCCCGGTCAATTTTACTATGAACGAATGAGATCACTAGTGAATGTTTGCCAACCGGCACAACTATCATCTTGCATTATGATAAATTTAATACCATATTGTGCAGTAAGGTACCAGAGATTTGTCAGAGAGCAAAACAAAGAGAGAGAGAGAGAGTGAGAATTGCTCGTTCATAAAATGCCACAGGAAGTGGCACTTTAGCTGCCTACACGATTCTAACGGATAACCGGATGTAAATTGCGTGGTTGATTACCCGAGCATTTGTCGATTGTGGCGCGACTAACTTGAGATTCCGCAAATATTCGGACAGCCGATCGGGCGGTCAAGGCCACCAACCCCAAGTATCAATCCACCCCGACATCCCTTCACCTCCATTGAAACATCGTTTTCGCTATCATCGCCAGCAGACGTATACTCGAGAAAGGAGGCTATACGAACAGAATTAGATCAGGGGTTATGAAAGTTGAACCATTCTGGTTCCATCCAATCGGGGTGACATGCGCTAAGGACAAATTCGGACAATCGAGGATCAAAGATTAAGTAATCAGAACTATAAACATGAAATGTGTTTGCATGCTCGGACTCGGATGTAATGCACAGGTTTCGGGTCGAGGTTTTACTTGTTATTCTTCGTTGGTTTTATGTCCGTGTGGTGCGCCCTGGGACTTTGCCAATTCATCAAGACCGTTATTATCTAAAAACATTTCTAGTCGAGCAAACAAACAAGCAAGCTACCTGGGCTAGTTCATGTGTAACAATGATCAACCTGATTGGAAGGATAAGAAAAGCTAGCCATTGTGATTTACTAAGGGTAATAAAAGATAAAACTATTCCCGAATGAACTACGGATTTATGATACAGAACTTGCATATGTCAACAATCATTCTCACCATGTTTTTATTGTTAACATTAAACGATGGCTTTTATTTAATTGAACTTTTCTTGGGCACGAAAATGATTTATAACACTGACGCACTAGGTAGTCTGAGCTGACTAATTTATAGAATTAATTTGAACCCCGTCAAAAATGGATATGATAAAAAGTCTGATTCCACGATGTTGGACTCCCGTAACTAAATTTCACGAATGCTGCTGGGACGAGAACATCACAGTCCGTATCGTACAAAATCCGATGATCACTGCTTCATAAAATCTCAGCGTCAAACTGACTGTGGCTGCGATTTATTGCTAGCTAATGTTAAACAACCAGTATATATATATATATATATATATATATATATATATATACGTCGTAAGTAGTATCTGGAGTTGATGAGAAGATTTGATCGAGAAGCAAACTGCCAATTCGAGAACTGTTGTTCGACGGGCACTATTCTATCCAACGACTCTGTGACAGCAACATCTAATGTGCATCGTCAAAAATATGCATGAAATCGTTTCATTGTAGGATGTGCAGACAGCAGAACAATTAGTATATATATATTTTATTTATTCATATATATACCTTTCATTCCAGCTGTCTTTAAAGGGTCACCCACCATAGGAATCGACCATTGTATTTACTAACATAAGAATCTGCAGAATCGAGGATTGATGTATTACAAGGGTCAATAATTCTTTACAACCTACGCGGGTAGAACAGGATCTACGGGTTTCATCGCAAAATCGTTCATTGCGGGTCGGAGGCTCATTCAGGAAAGACGGATACTTGCTGACATACCCCTTCAAGACGTTGAAACCTTTGGTTCTTATTAAGAGCATTGTTTTGGCGCGAGGGGTTTGGGATGTTAATGATTTTTGACAAGGACAAAATAACTGCGTTTGCTCAATATCTTCTTATTGGTGTATCTGGCATCGATGCCGGCTAATGAAAAATCGAACTGTCAAAACATTTACTTGTCAAGTTGACCTTAAGAATGGGCCGTATGGTTACATTGCATAATACACTATTCCAAGGTGACACGCAACGTCAGGTAACACAATTTGCAGAACACCGTCGTTAAACTGTAGTAGAGTGCAAATCCATTTATTGAGGAAATAAACTTTGATAAACAGTCAATTGGTATCTAATGTCCCCACTCGCATCATGACCATTCTGTGGTAATCACGAAGCTTCCAAATGTCTCCGCACTGTCGGGCTGGGGACCTTAAGCTCCGAGGCAGCCACTCGCCCTGAACGCCTCTGAAATGCTCCCAGGTGACGTGCATCTCAAACAGTCTCTGCTGAAGTAGTCAATCACAGTGACTTTTCGTGGCTGTGTTGACTAAAATGCGAGAATGAAATCAGAGGCCCGAAAACCTCTACCGGGTTGACAGGTCATTGGTAATCAGTTTACAAGAGATGATTAAATATTGATTCCAAACCACCACTCAACCACGGGTGCATTCTTTCCGGCATCTATGGTCAAGGATATGGGCGGTAATCCGGATGTTTGCTTCTATCCGAAGGGCATATTAACTGAGCAGTCAGTCACGGGTTCCCAGTGATAGTCCGGCTGCGTTAAGTTGGACCATTTGATCAAATGCTTTGTGTATGGTCCCCTAACAAAACCCCAACATTTTCGTTTGGGCAACCCGGTAGCATCTAGACCACAAAAGTATCATGAATCATGATGGCTAAGCGATGAGGTAGAGAAAGAAAATCGAAGAACTCTCGTAAGTGATGAATTCTCAGCATTGTTTCTCCTTCTTCCCTCTTTGTTGTTAATTGTTGTCGTCCTTGGTCATGACTCTGTTTGTAAACGAAATGCATTCACATTTGTGCAATATGTCATTTCACTAAGCATATCTACTCACGAATCGTGAACTGCTCTATTAGTCTCTGGAGTTTCATTTTAATTGCTGTTTCAGCTTGTTCGTTGTAATGCCACTTTCTGATGGCAACGACTCCTGAGAACTATAATCCGGCAAACTGTTATCGTCAAATTTTCACCAGCAGGTTATGTTCCATTTGAATCCAATTAACCTTCTATCCCGAATACTCAATTTTCCTTTTGTATGCCCAAGGTGAGGAATCAGTTACAATGGCTAATCACGGAAATGTTTTTTTGCATTTTACCAGTTATCTTTACTGTTGATTTCGCTAACCACACAAAGATTTTATCTTACCAATTGGCTTAGAATGCCTACTGTACCGTGGTTCTCATTATCCAAGCCAATTGTTATTGCCATTTTCACACAGCAATTTTCGTCTGCGGTGGCGGTCGCTCTAAGGAGAAATATGAATGTTCGTTGCCTGGAAAATATACTCGTCATTTATTATCCAATTCTCTCACGGGTTTGTGCCTAAACTCCAATGCATTGGTAGTCGGATCTGGTACAAGTTTGGTTATTTGGCTTTGTGTGACGAACAATGAAGGGTAGAGTATAAAGTTGCTTAGCTTACCGTTAAAGACTAATTAATTAGGTGTAAACGCTTCTAGTCGACTAAGTGAAACTTGGAACCATGAAAATTTTCGTTACCGAAAGGCCCGACATTATCGGTTCTGATAAATCTGTTTTGAGTGCGATCAGCAACTCGTTAAATTTCTGATCACGAGATTAGGTGCTTTTAAACACAAATCTGCATGTGATGTACGCAGATCGTACACTATTTCCACAGTTGGATTTACAATGTCTGACGAAAGGCCAACAAGCGTGTCATGTGGTATTGTGCACTTTCAACAGTCGTCATCATCAACATCTTTTTCACCGTGATATCTCTCACAGAAGCAGCTTGTCTTCAGCACAATGTAAATCTGACAGGGTTTCCAATAGTAACAAAATCTGCTCCTGAACACTTAGATAATAAAGTGAAATTGGTATGGAGACGCACAGACCGTTTCAAAATGGTCTACCAGATAGAATACTCAGTGTGCAAGGCCGCATTTCAGAGAAAGCACTCAGAAGTGATCAAATGTCATTTGAGAAATCGCTAACTGAATTGGGTTTGTGTAATCGTTCTAAGGTGATATGCGGTCTTTGGGACTACGATCAAGGGAAGAAACAATAAAATCTATGAGCATCTTCCTAATGATGCTTACTGTTGAATCACACCCATTAAAATAAGTTCCAAAAAATCAGATCAAATTTGAATGACGAATCGAAGCTTTACTCCTTTTCTTCCCGCTAAGGAAAACAGGAATGTTGAGATGACAGGAGTACGAAAATCCTTCGACCTCGAAATGATTCAAAACCATTCAAGGACGTCGCTCATACAATTCGTGGTTGCCAGATGAGATACGAGATAAAGCCGAAAGGTCTTCAAATATTTCACCTAAGTACCAATGATTTATCCAAAAAAGAAGCCATTATAACTGTATTTTTGTTCTTTATGCTTGAATTTCGTGAAAAAGGCAAGCTTCATGCTCGCTAGATATCCGCATATGGAGAGAGGGAACAGGGACTCTTAAATCTGAAATAGGGAGTAGTACATAACAACGCAACGTCCCGAACAACAGTGAGGTATTATTTACTGCCTACATTAAGTCACAAAAGTAATACCAATCGACAACGCTTAAAAGGATGTTCATTTGGTAAACATTTGCTTCTACTGAGTGCACAGGTACTGGTAACTATTAACATGATTCGGATAATTTTAGGTCATTAGTGAAACTGTCAGCTTATGAGCACTGATTACGCCTAATAGGTTACCTTATGAAATTTCCTTGGAGAAAGCTGTCCAGACTGGGAACATGTGAATACTCAGACACTAAGATGAATGACTCCATATTTCCGATTTTCGAACGGGCTCCGATCTTCCCAGTTCCCAGGACACTTAACGGATCATCGAATAACCCATCTCGTTGCAACCATACTTTGCCCTTTAAAGATGAACATCGGACACATCATCTATGTCAGCCATTTTTTTAACGTCGTTCTCAGTTCTTCGATATTTAGTAAAACTACTCCAGCCCCCACCACCTTGTTCCTCAAACTTGTTAAGTTGTGTTTTCTTTCCGTGTAGGATTGACTTAATGTGACATTGTTACACAATTACTTATCATGCAACAAGGTAATTTCTTCATCATCAAAAGTTACGGAAACTCCTCGCACAGCCGTGTTCCCCCAGGACGTCATGACTCACCGTCCTGGATGTCCTAACTGGAGCTTGGACTGGGTGAACGAACTTGAGGCGAACAGCTTGGAGGTCAGACGAAGACATTGCTAAGATAAATAGTTAGAAGGTGGACGATGAAAAAGGAAATCAAACACTGCCGAGTTTGAATAAACACATGACTATGGGAGGGTAACAAAACGGCATAGCTTGTATGCATCCATCTGACCAATAGCTAATCAAAAAGCTTAAACAAACAAGTAGGCATCTCCAATACTGGAGGCCTAAAAAGAATAGACGTGAATAGAGCCAGTGGATCTTTAACGGAATCTGTGTACAACATCGAGGAGGTGTACCTTGAGTTCCGGACAACAGGTTTGGTAGATGTCATTGACTGATCTGTTAGTACCAGTAGAATTTACTCACCATTATTTCAAACATTGCCCACCTGTTCACATTTCTAATGTCATTAGGAACGTAACTCTAAGACTGCCGTGGAGAAGAGAACAAATGATTATTTTAATCCCAAACAAAAATTATGAAACCATGAGCCCACTGATTCACCAAGATCTCATTTCATGGATCACCAGAAAGAGACGTAGGGGAGTTTCAGTGACGCTGAATTCAGAATCAAGTAGCAAAAACTGCTGGAGTGGGAAGGGGGAGCTGGGTTCTTTCTACAGCTGGTCCGTTCCAAAGCTGGCAAAGGCTGAGAGTAACAGCTGCTCTCAGAGATGGCTGGTATGGAGTATCTTAAAGGCCATGTGAACAGGGGCACCGCAATGCGAAGAGCTTTTCGATCAGTGGCTCACAGGATTTGACCAGAAAGTAGTCGAGATTTGTGTTGGGAGTCTTCACACCAGGGACCTTATATGAAAAGGAGACTGCATTTATTTCAGTCTAGCCAAAATTTTCACTACTCAGATGCAGCTCTTACCTTTCTCAGATTTTAGTTTTCTGTGCAGAGCCGAACTGATCAGGATAAATTTTTCCAATTTACTCCCGAATATTCCTAATTCGGCAATTTGGGTGGTGCATGCTTGAGTTAAAGTTGAAGTTTACTCGTATATTTGATTAGACCGGCCGTGTATTGGGCAGTAGGTGAAGCCGATAAGGCAAAATAAGCCCAGTCAACGGGGGGTATTGGTCCTTGTTCATCTACTTCATTTTCACCCTCAGTCGCCCGACGCTAAGCGGTCGGCGTCAAACAGCTTCAAAAAACTATTCATTGTATACTGGATGTTTCAACAAAGAACGGTGCGTGGGACACCAGAATGTCGTATATTAGATAGTATTCGGAACCCCTGTTGTCCCTATTCGCACAGATAGTTGAAAGTTTCCGTACGTGCATGCAGTTTGCATGGGGATAGAGAGAAAGGGGACAGAGTATGATTGAACCATGCGGTAGCTTAGGTCTTCGTAACTAGCAGGAGGAGGGAGGAGATAAAAGCTCACAGGGTTTTAGTCTCATCGACCAGCTTGCTGGTCACTGCAACGACGAGATGACACTCAACCGTCCTATCAGTGCGGAGTGTTGAGACGGAGGTAATCACAAAATCAAAATTATTGCTATCAGAAATCAGGTGAATCGAGAGCGAAAACACCGAATGCACCTTGCGCTGATGTCTCATTGATAACTAAGGCATTTTGAATGTGGTAGTGACTCAGTCAAGTATACAAATCAAATCGAGGGAACGCGGGGAGACAAATCACAACCCACTGGTCGAGAGAACGGGGAGTTTGCATTTATCCATATGGTCGGACAAATTGATAGCTGACTACTCTCAAGCACCACCCTCAAAGCGTCGCCGCTGTCGGTTTCACCTGTCCCCTATTTCTTCTCGGATTCTTTTCTCCATTCAATCGCCTGTTAACATCGACTGATTTTAGGTCCATTCGTTAGCACATGCGTGTGCCGTAATAATTTAGTCACTAAAATTTGATAGACTTGGCGCAATTCTTCGTGGCAGATGGACTCGTTTGGTTTGCTTGCGTGACAAGTGTTTGCATGCCGCAGGTGAGTTTCATATTGTTTGTCCCTTGATCTACATTTGCGTGTGTTTGTGTGTGCATACGCACATGCGTGTCTACAGGCTTACTTATGATGTTCCTGTTTGTTTTGGCACAGTGTTGAAGGGGAAAATGGCGAGGTGGCGTTGCTAGCGCCAATCGATTCACCCACTCTCGAAAGATGGGTGCGAGTACCACTCGTAGCCACCACTTGTTGCGACTATCCAATACCACGGACGTGTTATCCCCTGTCGTCAATATAAATAACAACAATAACAGCGGGAACGACGACATCCTCAATTTTTCTTTTCACCGATATGATGAACCGTACATGCGGTACGTGAATATCAATGCCGACTTTAGTGTGCGGTTGTCCCGGTTGTCAGTAATCCCGTTACAACTGCCGACAACTAATTCCGCACTCGCTCAGTTACGATAATGATGACGCTAGTAGTACTCAGAATAATAATTTCGATTCAGTAACTAGGTGCAAACATATGGGTGCTAATCATATGGACAGCTGGTGGACAATATGAGCAGCCGCAATACGATTTTTTCTCTCTCAGCAGCAGTCAGATCCGAATGCACAGTAGTTCCGAGTTTGGTTTACTCGCACTTATTTGTTTGGATATTTTTTGCTGTTTTGTTTCATCACCTTACCTGTCACATTCGACAAGTGTGTTAAACGTCCAACAGAAAACTCGACTGGTCTACCAACCTATTACCTTTTGTACTGACCCGCCCATCGTTGTCCATGAGCCTGGAGTGGGAAGGAATGTTTAAAGAGTACGTGTGTTGAATTAACTCAACAGGCCGGTGCAAATGAAATAAATTTTAGCAATTAAATTTTCATTTGCCCAAACCGAAACCTCCATGTTCTCCCGTGCGTAAGTGTGCGCGTATTTGTGTTTGTTTTTGGACGTGTGTAGGCACGTCGACCGGTGAGCCTTATTTGTTGGCGGACGAAGATCAAATGGTTGCCGACACGCCATCGAAAAGCGGTCCAGCCACCCCCACACACCACTCGTGCCATCCCATATATCAGCATCAGAGTTCTCATATCAATATTCTCACCTGTCGAATGCACAGAAAAAAATATGGCGCACCCTTGCTATTCCAAGTGTTTGTGTATCAGGCCCGAAGTTGTCCTGTTTCGGTCTCCCTCATTCAAATTCGACATGAAATTCTCTGGCTTCGGTGACTATGGTTATGTGCTTGCCAGACGATTCACCCGTTTGCTTGTTTGTTTGCCCGACAGCACATGTTGCCAGCACTCGAGCCGTTGCCAGTACGGGGACGTACTTGAATTACGGGTGGGTGGACAGAATGGGCCAACGATCAAAAATGTCCCGACTGAACACTTTAAAATACCATGAGAATAATTGTCTCCGGCCGACAAGGACATAAAGGCGAAAAGCGCACGAGAGAAATAGACAATTTTCAAATCGGCCGCACAGGATTGATGGGACGGATAAGTGAGTGAAAATTTATTCACACACTTAAGCATCAAAATCATGAATGGGTTCCCGAACTGAGTTTTTTTTGAAAAGAACGAATTCGAATCTTGGGGGCCCTTGAAATTCATGAAACTGGAGAAGAAACTACAGGCAAATGCAGTAGAGACAGAGAGGCTATTCCGATGGTAGGTTTCGGTGACATTAGAGTGAACCGATATGAAAATACAGTTTACAGGAGATCAATTATCCCCAAACTATTGTTGATTTTCATTCTGGTTACAGTTCGATAAAACTTGAAAACACAAGCGAAAGTTGACTGATTCGTTGTTTTTTAATTGTAAGAAGACAAATTTATCGGATGGCCTGCTTGTGAAATCATCAAAATTATCTCCACAACCCTCAAGTGGTCGATGCGCCTAATTGTTTTTTGTCTTTACTTTTATAAATGTTTTTTTCAGAAGGCAGTGCACTGCTACATCCGCAGTGCAGTTCATAACGGAAAGCGGTGGTCCTGGAGACGTTGGATATCACAGCAAATGAGGACAATCTGATGCAACGTAAAATACCGTTCACAGAGATGTAAGTCTACGAAACATCACTAAAAAGCATGAGGTATAACATATTTCCTTTGAGTAAACTGGTGGAAATTTGTTAGGCTTTCGATTTACAATCGGCAATACAAAAGTCTAGGTATAGTATATTAATTGTTTGGTATGTTTACTAGTCCCAGAATACCCTGATAGACACAATACTGCTCAGTGTTCAAACTACTGTTATCCATTTGCTTAATACTTCTACATACTAGTATGTTTATACGACCAAGCCTAATCAAAGATTCGAACTTTCTAACATTCCGTCAAATGCAATTGAATTTCCGTCATATTTGTGACAATTTCTGGAGGACTTTTCTTCTGCCTGCAGGCGGCAGCAAACTAGTAGGCCAGTAGAGGCCACCTCAATTATCATGCGAATTAGTTTGCCGAATAAAGTGTGTCGAATGTTCTGTATGGGTTTCAAACCTAAAAAGGCTGAAAATTCCTCCGTGGATTAGATATTATCAACTAACAGGAAAAAGACAAGGAGGCTGGGAGGTTTTACTGTTAGTTCCGCCGCTTTAGTAAGCTAAAGCGGCTTGAGCTTACTAAAGCGGCACTGTTTTGTCTAATTATCTCCGTAAAAATAACACTTTTTATCCAACTATTCATTTGAAAATCAGAAGAATTGTGTTTGCATTTCAGATGTTGGCGATATATATATACATAAATTATATGCGGTTTCTGGGTTAGTGAGCAGAATTTTCCAAGAAGCACACGGTCGGTCTAGCGGTTATTGCCGCCATTCAGATATATGCACCACTTATATTGCACCCCTTAGTTCCAATTGAGAAGTTTCATGCGCTGAGAACTCAAGTTCAAATTAGGAACTCCTTTAACCAACTGAACGATCTCTCACCCAAATCCATCAACTGATATGGTTTGGCTTGGATCAAAACGGATTTTATCTTGCCGTTACTGGCCATCGAGGCGGAAGGCATAGCACTAATACATCACATATTTGGGGAACATATGAATAACGATTTATTAAGGACTTGAAATATGTCAGGTATGACAAATATTCCGATCTATAGACCGCAAAGCAAAATGGAGAATGCGTCGAATTTTATTGAACTGATATTTGTCATTGGTCGTAAAGTCTCTGTTTTCGAACTACTGAATACTCTGTCGCTCTCACGCACACAAACACAAATATCCAAATTTGGTAGAATCGCTATTAGCCTCGCCACTGATCTTACAGTGATTCTCATAGGATAATTTCCCTACCATCACTTGATTTGGACACTACACTACTTACAGTGGCAATTTGCTGACACTGGAGTGAAGCTCGTCCCATTTTAGGTAGGCTTTGGTAAGTTTTTTTACTTTTGCCATTGCAGCACTGTACGGTGTCTTGCCGAAACACTTGTCTTTTCGAGTTTGAAATGAATGACTATGCTTTGCTTGGCGGATGATTGAAACAAACCTGATCGGGGTTGTATCGATCCAATGTAAACAAAAAGGTCCAATGACTGACCGTTGCTAACGGATTAACAATTAATGGTGCACCAAGGAAAGATATGATAGCTTGAAGTCCTCAATTCCACTCCCACTGCGACTGTATTACGAAGCAGCCTGAGCACCTGTGCGCATCCACGATCAAACGACCTACACTATATGGCTTAACTCAAGCCAAAAATTCAATGTTGCTTAGAATGTCAGTGGATGAAGGTAATTCCCAGGTCCTTCTTTTTGGGGCTTATTTTAGCTGGCATCGCAACCGAAAAAAATAAGTGGAAGATTCAGAGATCCGAGCAAATGGACTTCCATAAGTCACTCCTTGCCTTACGAACAGGTTCTCTATAGAACCAAAGGCCTTGATTGAGAACCAGAATCGTTCTCCTGCTTGGCGCATGGTCCCCTTAGTAGTGTCATCCCCTAACTTCGTTAGGTTACACAGTACCGAATAATTCCACATTGCATCGGTCGTCGTAGGGCAGCAGTGCTCATTGAATCGAATGGGATGGATAATGATAAACATGTTTTGCTCATAGTTACTTCGCTTTTAATAAACCTATCTCTCGTCCCCAACCGTCTCTGTATTCCCACTGTTCTTACTCATAATGCCCTACTGTGTGCACGGGTTCATTGCCAAGTGTCATAGCTGATTTTCAATCTGTCAGTTCATACCTCTTCAAGCGTCACCAGCCTTACTATCGGCACCTCCAACGTGGGCGTTCTCATCTAACCCGTTCAGCTGGTTACAACGGACTCAACGGCGACTGATGTTTCCTAGGTCAGTGAAGTACGAATTCAGGATTCGGGTACTGTAATTAAAATAAATGTTTTTAATATGGCTTCCTGATATTTCATGCCTATATCCGGACACGACGCAACTCAAGTTGCGGGTCACCGTAATGAGAGAATAGGCTTGAGTCCTAAGCTGAAGCAGTCTTTCCAAAATGGACAGTCGTTTATGTGCCGTAAGGTTCCAGAAGTTAATTGCTGCCCAAAAGGGTAGGTACTTTCAGCGCAGCTTATCTGTCATCTCGGCATATGCCCCAACGGACTGCAGCACTGACATGTAAAGACCAGCTTTAGTACGAACTTGTCACTCCTGTTCGCGCAAACAAATGCCTTGACACTGCGGTGATAACAAGTGACTTCCCTGCACAACTTGGATGATCTAGTGCACCAGGAGCTTGTTCAGGTTGACATTGGACCCTTTCAGCTTGCCTCCACTCATTTACCGGGTCATAAAATTTCTGCACGTTGTCTGTTAGTTTGGCAACAGAGGTGTTGATAGCAACCGGGTCTTTTGGACGCGGGGGATGCTTTTGGAGAATCACGAATGATCTTGACAGGATTCCGATCAATTCTGATATACTCCCAAAACAAATGAAATGATCTGTGTAAGACAGCTGTCTAGGGCCGCTCTGCAGCAGTTCATCTGCTCAATCACTGAAATGTCATCTGTTCGATTTTGGCTGATGATGTCGATTTTCGATTTGGTAGAGCGCAAACCGGAGTTTCAGATTGTTAGCAGCCACCAAAAAAGTTCCCTTATTTCTGTGATCTCCAAACAAGTGTAATTTACGTTAGTGTTCTGCTCACATATAAGAGAAAACTTACAAAATGTTGTCGTCCCGATGATTTTTTTCTTATCACCGACTAATTACTTAGGCTTGCTTGCGGCAATTTCAAACCTTAATTTGTGAGAAACTGCATGGCATAAATATCTCTTTATTCTAACAAATTTTTCCATTTGAACTATAGTTTACACATTTTGCAATGAGGATACAGAGAGTTGTAGGCTTTCAGTTGGAGAAATCATCAGCTATGTAGGAGTTGAATCGAAGACATGTATCTAAACGTCACAACCTTGCACCATCCCTGCGACTAACTTGCTCGTAGATAAGATTTTAGCGGGCGCTATTTGCTTCCCGTAATGTTAATTCCCAATAAAAGCGTTCCGGCTACACTATATTTCTGACTCAGTTGTTGGTTGTCTCAGTGCCGCTATCTAAATTCTTTTACTTATCTTCCTAAAAGAGGGATTGTCTGTCAAACGGAAACAACATTTCAATTCAGGAAATTTCCTAGGTTTGTTCTTACCTAGATCTATCCTCTCCGGATTACTCATTACGCTTAATCATGTTCAAATATGACTGATACTTTGCTGATGCAGTCGAGATTCTTTTTTGCTTATCGACAAGTCTTCTAACTGGGACCCTATCGTTCATTGTAGGCGGAAGTGGTAGCATGCTTTTTCGTTGGTAATAATGTACACTATTACAGGGAAGTTTATGAATGAAAATAATGAAACATTCCTAACTTGTTCAGTTTAAGGAAACACTGGAAATTGTCGCATCTAACTGGAAAAAAATCAAATGTTATGCGATTTCTATTCTCGTAAAGCCTTTTGTCATAGATACTTGATCCGTTGGCAAAGGATCGAAAAGAGCGTCAAGTCACGTCACTTAACGCTCTTACGCGTCCGGACGAGAGTAAATATTCTGTTTGACTATGTTCAAAGCACAACAGACACAGGGAAACCGCTCCATGAACTGAACCTCGTTGGGAAAAAGTCGCATAAATGAGAAAACCATAGATTCTAGCCGAAACCGCCGTCGCAGAGATTCTTTTTTTCCTGTGGAAAGTGGTCCAAATGGAACCTCTAGTTGCATCCGGTTAACCTTATGGTTTTCCAGACAGTTTATTTTAGCTGAATGCTTCTTGCCTTTGACTGTATGCGGCCAAATTATAAGAATACTGTACGATTCTTACTTACTAAAACAAAGAATGAAGTGACTACTAGTGCTACTATTGTAAAGTTGAAGAGAACTACGAGTGCAATCAGCGCGGTAAAGAATATCACATTTCGTCCCTGAATGCTCAAAGCACATTTCAGCTTACCGTTCAAGTAAAAACCAAATAACATTTTATATCTTTGGAAAAGTACTACTCCTCTTGTGCATATTATTAACCTTCGGAAAAAGAATTTCAGTTGCCTACTTGCGTTTGTCGATTAAAATGCAGTATTAAAATCATAAATGCATTAGTTCTCCAAGAGTTTTGCGCCTTTCCTTGGGTATTGTCATCAAATTCTCAAACTGGCCTCTGTAAATCTGAATTATAAATCGATATCTGAATCAAAATGTTCACGTTTGGCAGTTAATTTTGATTAGCATTAAATCTACCAGGAGAAAAGCTCAGGAAGGTCAGGTTTGGAAAAAGGTTTTTAGGTACGAGGCCACCGTGACTGGCAATCTTTGCGTACTGGGGAGTAGTGGCTTGCGGTTATCATTTGTCCCCTAAAGGATCTTGCAGCGTAAACCGTGTCAAATGGACCGACTGAGGCTGAACGGATGTCACAATATTCGGTCAACCGTTTGGTGATAGGTTATCCCAATTGGGTGAGCAACCCAATTTTCAACTACCGAATCAATGGTTGTCGCCTTATCCATCTATTTCTATGGGACAAAAAGGAGGCAATATGATAGAGTGTCTTCATCTGCAATCAGTACTTAATTCCCATAAGGTGCTTAGGCTTTCCTGTTTCAAAAAGTAAATTCCTATAATCTTAAGATTATGAAAATGACTAGGGAAATCAAAATTGGCTGCTTTGGTCTGGTTATTAGTTTCCATCAATTGTGGATCGCTCAGCTCAAAGTTCCGGTCGGAAGTGTTTTATGGTCGATATCAACTGGGCTGACGGTGGGTGTGTTTGATATGAACATTGAAATCAGCAATCAGAACATAGCGGGAAGGCAGTTTCACATTGCCAGTGAACAAAACAGAACAAGGAGAATATTTCGATAACCCCGCATTACTTTTTACTCGTAACCAAGGGGATTTATCGCCATAACGCTTCTTGGGTTTCGAAAATCACCAAGGTTCTTTGTACTGTGAACTATTCGCAACCGTTTTAGGGCCAGCTGAACTGTTTTCGAAGTATATGCGTTACATTCTCAACTTCACCAAATCTCAACGGGACCAAATCGAAAACACCGCTACAAACGTGTTAACAAAAATAATGGTATTTTTTACTTGTTCAGACAGCGACTATCATGGGCCATATATTAGCTTAAACTCTGTCCAGTGGAACTCGGTCTGAAATTTTGTGAATCATTGTGAACAGAATCCCTCCGTCGCAGATAAACTTCCTCATTTGGGAACCCTATTTTGACCGTGATCTCCTTTGGGAAAATGATTTGTATTGTTCATTCACAAATGAAAGAAATGAAAACCAAAATAACTTACTGAAAAAAATCTCACAAAACTGCCTGAACTTCCTGTCATCTGTAAACACAGATGAGCTTGAGACCCTTTGAATTGGAAAACAGCATCATCCGAGTACCAGATAATTTTTCTTATTGTTGATTCCAGACGAGACTAATTTCCGCGAAAGCAATGTTGATCCGGAGCAGGTAAACCAATCACAGCCTACTAGTCGGTGCGTAAAAGGGGCGGCATTCAATGGAGACTAATTGCTTCAAGCAAAAACCAAACGTTCAGCGGTCTGTATCTTGGAGCTGGAACACATATTTCGTCGGTTTTTAATTCTCGCCTTAACAAGAAGGTCCGAAACCTGCAGATTATAATCGACAATGATTCAGCTCGTGAAAACTACTTTCATCGTCGTACAAGAGGCAAAGGTATTAAATAAGGACAGATAAAATATTTGTCTATTTGAGTCACCGCTTCCAGGTTTACTGGACCCGCGGTGGTCATGTGGTTTAAAAGTCTGCCACTTCAGATGTTCGAACCCCAGATCCACCGGTCGCCTTTGTGCTAATCGCTATTTTGGGCGGCGGTGGCCAGGCGGATGAGGTCGAGGAGTTTGGACGTGAAGGTCGTCGGTTCGAAACCTCCCACAGCCGGTCAACTTCCCTACCTGGCAACCCTCTGTTGGCGGCGGACCCCTTCCTGAAAAATGATTATTATCTCATTTATAAATGAAGTAAAAGATAAAAAAGGATAAAAATAAAACTAACCAAGCTAAAATTTGGCCACACGAAATCACGACGATCAAAGAGACATACAAACATACTTACATAAGCCGTACACTAAATTGTAGAGGAAGACTGGATAACGGGGATGGTTTTGTTCAACGCCTATTTTTTCTACCCTTCCGAAGAACCAATCATTCAATGTTCATAATAAGAGAAAACAATATTAAATTCATTGTAAGATTTCTGACTGCACGTGTACCACAGGGTAATGTTACATTTAGCTCGAATGTTACAAATCACTTTTATTTCACTGCAGGTAATCACAAATATGAATAGTCTTACTCTTGGCTATTTGTTTTATTCGGGGAAGAGGATGTTGTATGAAACAGAATGAGTGAATGGAGAGGAAGATACTGTTTGCTCAGCAGGAATAGATTAAAATATGAATAGGAAAACTGAACTTCGGTTCAACAGCTATCTAACAATTGGTGTTAACTGAAACGGTTCCATGAAGTTAGTATTCCGTCCACAAAAGGGAGAAATTATTCAACAGGTATAAAAGTCCATTGCACCTTTACAGGCAATCGGTAAACTGACCGTGAAACTGGAAGTGGCGTGGCAATAAGCTGGATCCAAGCTAGGCGGCTGTGGAAACGTTACAGGAAAAAGGCGACTACACACCTACAAATTAGCCAGCGGTTGTAGTAGTCGAACCTCGATGCTCCGAATATATGAACCTCTTCAGCCGAAATATGCAATCAGGTAACTGGTTACCGATAGTAGAAGATATTTAAGGGTGCGTGACTTAATGGCGAAATAACTAAAGTCTCTTTAGTCTACCACAAGATAACAAAGGATTTTCATCCATATGCAAGTGCAAATATCATTTACTGTAAGGTCAAAGAGATTTTAGTGGAAATGGGTACGAAATTTGTGCCATTCTGGATGTATTCGTCGATTGCACAAAATGCAAGTATTCAATGTTTTATTCCGATTTCCGGGACTATCTTCCTTCAGGTCTACAAAGGTACGTAAATGGCATCTATTGATCCTTAGTCATTTTGTACATGCTAGCAGGATGGGTGGGACGTGCACATACGATGTATAATCGACTGTGACTATTTGTCGTCTATGCTGCCCAGTTTTTGCAGCTCTTCTCTGTGATCCACCTCTACAAGCGGTCAACTACATCCGAAAATGGTATTTAATGCCCCATTTGCGTGCTTTTCCTGAAGAAGTCCCATCCTTTGAATTCATCTGCAGCTCAGTTCGATTCACTGGTTGCCAGTCTTGCACACTCCCTCACTCCGGCACTAGCTTGGTCGCTAAAAGTCACGCAGGCGACTAACTCGACTGCAGGGATACGGTTTATTGCGTGAAATAAATGTGCACCTTGGTGTTTTCGGGCCTTAGAAAGCTTTGGGAGAGGGGCGAAATTTGCTTGTGACGAGGATGTGGGAGGGCATACCGAATACACTGTTCTATTCGTGTAGTTCCGCCTAGCACCCCTTCATCGGGAACCTATTATCAGAGTCGTGCTTCCCACTACGGTAGGGCGAAACGATAAACATCATCCATTCTGTCATCTTTTATGTCTACTTAGTGTAATCTCCTAAGAAGATAAATTTCTCCGGAGACCTGGCATCCGTACAAGCGTTCGGTTCTTATTTGGCGCGCCAGGTTTATGAGAGACAAGCAGATAGATCGCAGGTGTGAATTGTTCTTTATAATGATTTCCTTTCATCGGCTGAATCGTTGCCACCTCCATGGCTGTCCACAACACCACCACCATTACCCGCATCAATAACAGCCATGATAACGACGACCATGGCAGACAGAAAGTTGCGGAATATCAGGTCTGCTCGGCCGTTGGTGACCACCGGATAGACGGATGCAAGCACACCTGTTTAATCGTCATCTGTTTTACACAGTAACAGTTGGATGGATAATCACACCAATCTCGTTTGGCCACCATGCTTTATCTACTATTTCGTGTAGGTTTGGAAGCTTACATCTTACGCCGCATGAACACATTAGTCTTTCTATTTGTCCCTATTCACGATTTTGGACTTTGTGTCTTGTTTCTTGTCACCATCCCGCTCAAGTCGCTTTCGTATTCGTCTGGGTCCCTTCACTACCAGGATTGGAAGTGATCCCTGGGATCCGATTGGTAGTCTTTACATATCTGCCTACACACAGACAAGAAGAGCGATGTGAAATGGGTGGGTATATTTATTGTGGCGCCATAGGTTTTCGTGCTAGTGTGTTTATGTGTGAACGATTGTGAGAGTAGTAGCTCGACTAACGGAAAACAGGGCGGTGACCATCTTTGGGGTTTCTCTATCACAACTGATGTTTCGACGGCTGATTTGCATCTTTTTTATTTCGGCATGTAGCGCCGAAATGGCACACCGTGTAGGTCGCCAGACAATCACATTTTTGCAGCTCCGGTAACAGAGTTACACAGTTTGTACGAATTTGTCATTTGGAGGGTCATGCAGTGAGACAACTGCAAGCAACGCTTATTCAGCCCCTGTCCATGTGTACGTTTGCTACGAGTCGACTTATGGCACATTTATGCGAAAGTTGCGCCCTCAAATGAGTAACAGGTCGAAAATGCCTACCTGCAGTTGGACTGAATTTAAGATATTTGTGATGATCTCTTCCCAACTAGAAGCATCCGAAGGAACTGTGGTTTGTAATCAGCAGTAAATTTCTTAGAGGTCAGTGACGGATTACGCCATTGTGACAACAGTTCTACTTGTCCATTTGGTGACATAACCACAATCTCAAGTATATGAATGCACAGGCGAATGGAGCGGAACCACTTATGACAAATTTCATGGGTCTCCTGACAAGATCAAAGCGAACTCAACGCAAAACAAGCGTTTTTGAGCCTTACCGCTACATAATGAGAAAGGTAGGTCACTCCACAACGGTCAGACACTGTAGCATGTGCGAATGGCAAAGAATTACGCTACTTCTTGGAATGGACAAAATGTAACAAATAGGACCATGGTTAAAAACCACAAGCCAGACACTAAACATCTGAAAGACTAAAAATTTCTGCTTCCAGTTGCCCATTAAGGGTCGATGGAAAACGCCAAATAATATCTGAATTAAACTTCTGTCACAGAAGGTCAACCTTATGCAGATCCATAACGATATCGAACCTCATGATTCTGTGCGCCCACATTTTTGCTAGGTTATCTGGATACCTGCTTCAAGCAGTTTCACAGTGGATTTATATTTTGGCATGCAAAACAAACTGTCTACCTTCTGGCTTTTCGTGATCCTTTGTTCGGCGACAAAAGCTGTCGGAATTTCCACCAAAGTACAAACTCACCCAAAGATATTTAACAGTAGAGTTCTTCGTCTTTCGTGGTGGATGAACAAAAAATGTGCCCCTCACAGCTCTCAAGCATTTCGAGAACACCAGATACAGTCTGACCGTTCTTTCAGCCCTCCATCCGATTCAGCTTAATCGATTGGCGAATTTCGTCCATTACGTCAAAGCAGTAAGTCCTTTCGCGACGACGACGGGAAAGTTGCATTGCGGTATTTCTGCCATAAGATAGTGAAATACTAGTATTATGGGATCGGCTGAATGGTAAAAAGGTGCTCGCCTAGGCTGCATAGTGTTCAGCACAACTGCCTATCCTAGGAAAGTTCCGATGTGGATTTCCGGTAGGGAGAAAATTTTCTCGATGGTAGATAGCCAGTCGGCAATTTGGCGTTCGAATGTGTTGCTGGTTTCAATCCTGTTGATAGTAGCTGCTTCCCGTTACTAAAGACTATAAACAGATATTACTATTGTCATCAAATCACTGTTTGAATGGACTGTAAAGCCATCAAGTTATTTAGTTAAACGGAAATTTCGCAACTGCTTGCATTCTTAACCAGCTAAGCAAGCCCATCTATTCGGAGTCCATTCATTTGGGAGTCCAGATCACCTTTCCAAGTGGCATTATATTTTCATTATGGACTACTTGACTACGTAAAACTTTCACTATGCTTAGGGTAAAAAGAACATTTGACAGATTAGTTGTAATTTACACATGGCTTGTTTTCTATTACAACCGTTTTATCGGATACGGAGATTAAAGGTTAGCTGTAAGAGAGGGAGAAAGGAAATCAGTAATGCGAAATGATAACATTTCGTATTATTTGGTACTAGTCTTTTTTGGTGCATGGTTCATGTAAATAAAAAACACTTCGTGATTCATGCTGACTGTAACCCGAGGTACATCCATTTGCAGCTTCATATTTCCCATCCAAGAAATTTTTCGGGGTTAAAAGAGAATATCGAAACGCAACTGTTTGGCTAAAAGAACAGAATTTTTTACCCTAAAGATTTGGAATTTCATCACTCGATATATCCTAATGCCTAAAGTGTCTGCAGTACATAAAAGAGCACCCTTAATTTGGGGGAAAAACTAGAGTTCGCTTACTCGCGGATAAGCAAATGGAACGGTCGGGTAAACACCGACAGCGTATCATGAGCTTCCTTTACGTCAGTCTAGTTAGCGGTGCACCCCACCTTTTGTTCGTAAATGTTAGGCTGGGACGGAACCCTTATTAAATATCATCCTTCTCATTTTATCTTCCTTTCTCGTTCGTTCGTTCTCTCTTTCTCGCTGTCCCGCGTCCCCTGGTCTCTTCCATCAAATCACCAAAGTGGTGCTTCTTTCTGCCATCACACCTGCGTTGATTGACGGAAATATCAGTTAACCCTTACGTCGGATTTTGTCAGTAGGCATTGACTAAACCATATCTGCCGACAGATAGTATAGACTCCACCGGTAGCCCACCGTTAGATGCCTATCAAGCTCTAATGTACGTCCACGTGGTAACTACCTGACACCTGCCATGTGTGTCAGACATGAGAACTTCTAACCCCCGGGGATTCGTAGATTTTGTGGGCAGTCTCAAAAAGTAGGATGAAAAGACATTCGAAAACCACTATGTGAGAGGCAGAAATTTGAACTGAAGGGCTGATAGTCAATTTTTGCTTCCTAACGCCTTTTTAATGCAATTCTAACGAATTCCTACTACACTCTCAAAATCTTTTACCCTGGCTCCGAGTGAAGCGTTACCCGGTGCTTGTTTAATCTACTAATGCATTTGGTGACATCTGTACCCAGTCGACTAAACAACGTGACCTGATTAGAGCGATGGGGAA
Source organism: Fasciolopsis buskii (assembly GCA_008360955.1). Taxonomy (NCBI): domain Eukaryota; kingdom Metazoa; phylum Platyhelminthes; class Trematoda; order Plagiorchiida; family Fasciolidae; genus Fasciolopsis; species Fasciolopsis buskii. Next base: position 30,740 of record LUCM01004115.1, read on the forward strand.
GCCGCAAATCAGGCTACAGGAAAAAGTCAAGCTGATTTTAATCGGTTGAGCAGGAAGTGGTTGTGATGGAAACAAACGAACCAAGAATGATTAGATGTGACAGTCTAGATGTAGTGGCTTGTCTTGGTAGCAGTAAAGAATGAAAAGGAGAATGATAGAAATATAATGAGCTATTAGGTCTAGACATCGTTTGTATCAGCAGAGGTAGTTAGGAGTACTCTGTGCTTCGTGGTGGAATGCTTCCGTTTTCTTTGTAACAGAACAAATGCAAATCTACAGCTGTTCAACTGAATTAATTTTTCCACGTATGAGCAATAAGGCATATCAAAAACGGAGTTGCTAAACGAGATTTATCATATTTAGCTAAAATACATCACTTTCGATGGAATATATAATGAACTTATGCTCCCCCTAACAGGGTTTACCTTTATCTTGACAATTTTCACTAGAGTACCCATAAACAGCAGGAATTGCATGCAATTTCTGGCGTTGCGCGTCGTTGGTGATGGAAAACTCACTTAAACGTTTACATCCCAAAATCAATATCGCAAGACGTTTCTAGTTCATTCGGTTCCTCGAAAGACTTAAATGCCAAATTATATATATATATATATATATATATATATATATATTCGCGCTATACCAGTACCATCGTAAAACACCTAGATAGTGCCCTTTTTTGCTCGCAACACAATGTCGCATCATTTTTTGACTTTCCTAGTATCTATTGTTTCTGTTCTTCAGGATAGTCTACATATTGTTGTGGGTGAATTCAATTATGCATCTACCATACCACTGATTGTTTTTGATCTTACGGACCTCTGCGTTTCTCCCACCAGAGGTGAGCCCATTTTAGGTAGGGTTATTACTAATCACCCTGATTTATTTTCCCTGAAACTGCGTGCTCCAATTTGAATTAGTGATCATTGTCTGCTTATGTTAAGGCCCACGATATATTCTCGGTCAGCCTTCCATTTCTTCAGGCAAATAAATCAAATCCGAGTTCGTTTCCTCAACTTACCACACAAAACCTTACTGTTCTTCAGAAATCCTTTTCATAATCATATGCATTCTTTTCTTTTGAACACCCGCCCAATGACAATGTCAGACTTTTCACGGACTTCCAAAGCAATCTTTGATTCTTGCTGTCCCTCAGATATACTGTTCGTCTCAAATGACCGTATCTCCACCCAGAAGTTGAAATCTCTGAGAAAAAGCAAGCAGCACTTCCACAAACCCCGCAGTAACTCAAGCGTGCGGTATATTTCCAACCTAATGAAAACCTGCATTCGCCAGCCAACTCTTGAGTGCTAACAACAACCAGTTAATATAAGAAGGCATTCGACTGTGGGAAGAAAAAGAGTCATGTGGAATGTTCCGCGGATGTCGACAGCACAAATCAAGCTTACATCCATCCTTCCACTTATACCCCAATCATATTTAGACAGGATGATGATATGGCAGTTACAATTTTTTCTAGGGAGTAGGTGCTCGACCTTCTCTGTAACAATAAAATTTCCAAAGGAGTTGGTCCTGACAGCTTGTCCTCAGCTCTTTTAAGGGATGATGCTGTGGCTCTGACGGATGCACTTACTTCTCTGATTATCTCGTCATTAATATGGTCTTCTATCCCTGACTGCTGAAGACCCGTCACTATTATTCCCACCCCGAAATCTAACAGTTCTGCTGTTTTAACATAACCCTTTCGCCCCATCGCCTTAACATCTGGTCTTAAATTGACGGAGCGTGCTATGCTTAAGTGCCTGCTTTTTGCTATATATCCTCCTGATAAACCTTTTCAGTTTGCCTATAAATCGAACAGATCTACTTTGGCGGCTATCGCCTCCCCTATTCACCACATTTCCAAGTCTTCAAACGCATCGGTGAGATCTGTGTTGCACCCTTCTGGACTATTTGTCGGCATTTGATTCGCTCCCACGATCTCTTCTACTTCACAAACTAAAACATTTGGTTGACCCAGGCCTTTATTAGCATGGCTGTCTGATTACTTTACTAAACGAACCCAGTGCATATGACTGGGTGGCAAAAGGTCACACCCATTGGTTAACAACTCAGGCATGCTTCAGGGTGCTGTTCTTTCACCTTGCATCTTCTCTACTTGCATCAGCGACTTATTCAACTAGCTCTATTGTCATCTGTTTAAATATACTGATGTTGCCCTCTCTCAAGCCGTTTCGAGCGACAACGATTTTCCAATTTTTCCCACCAACCTATCTTCTATCTACGATCTCTGCATGAACTAGTTTAAATATCAACACATCTAATTGTTTCTAATGTCCGTTCTCTCTCCCTCGGTCAGCCTACCCATTCGAGACGTCTTTTATCAACTCTCAAGCGTTTGCTAGGGTTGATTCTGTGAAATACCTAGGAGTTACTATTGATAGAATCTGAAGTGGGCTACTCACATTTCTACCTGTGTAAAGAGTCTTCTACGGTTGTCATTTCAAATCAGGTAGCTTTGACACTGCAAGGTGAAACAAAGCAAAATCTCCCGGTTTGTATACCAATGCGATTTTCCAATCCTTCTTCACTGTGCTCGTTTTATTTTTCTGGGCTTCCTTAAAAAAGGCTCTAAAATTCTTCGCCGGGGACTATCAATTATTATCCGTGTGTCCTTCGTACCACCAAGTGAATTGTCTCTAAATGCATGTGACCAACACTTATCAGTATGTGGAAAACTTGCTCACAAGGTTCTGATTTCACGCATCGTCTGCATAACCATCTTTCAAAGTGCCGACCGTATATTTCAACACCATCCGATTTTCGTTCCATACTCTCTAGAATCAGCATACATGGGAACTCCACTGTCCCATATTTAGCACGACTCGTGACAAGCCGTGTTCGTGTTTCAGCCGATTTCCTGGGCGACCTATTATAATGCGCTCAGATCATTCTTCGGTGAGTCGTTATTTCATTTTGCAAGGTGATGAGCGCAACTTTTTCCTATTTTTCCCCATGTTTTTGAGTGAAGTGCGACAATTTTGTACGCAAAAACCCATAAAATGCAATGCAATAATATATATATATATATATATAATATTTTGACCGAAAGCTTCTTGGTGATAAGCTGAGTTTTATGCCACTTAATGTTCGTGTCCAGGTTAGCTGTTGAGTGGGAGGCTGATGGTGGTGGTTGTGTAGCGCACTGGATACTCACTCATATAATTTCATTTATTAAATCGCGATGGCGCTACCTCCAGGTCCAGAATATCCTGTGACCAAGCAGGAAATCATCCCCAACTCTCTGTGTTCCTTTCTCGATGTTAAAATTCTAAATGGATTCCCTGCTTTGTTAACATCAGAGCCGAATGAGGTAGGGAGTGTATCGATAGATCGATGCTCCATCTATTGTTTTTTATTTTAAATGATATAATGTTAATAAAACGGTGTTGTTGGTAGATGTAATACTCCAACGTTTCGACTACCGTGGGTGGTCTTTCTCAAGGTAAGTTTTACATTTGGTTGTAAATGATTCCCTACTATATATTTGCATGTTTCGGTCAATTTCTTCGACTGCTTCTCTCATTAGCCCTACTTAATTTGTTTGAAGGAAAGTATTTTTTCCGGTTAACCCACCCTCCGTTCGTACTTCATGTAGTCGACTGAAATGTATTTGGGCAAAATTTACTTGCCATTTATCCAAACAAACTAAGCTGTGTTCTATTCCGAACGAAGATGATTGTATGTGTTCGGGCAATGACAATCGGTGGATGACTTAGTCATTGTGAAAGGTTTGACCGTTTTCCGGTTGAGCACAATCTCTCCAATTGCACAAACTGGATAGTGTGCATAACCTTCAGTCTATGTAAACGGCAATGTCGATTAACACCAATCTCGCGTTTGCCATGTGCAGTCTGAAGAAAGCAACTATGATGACTATTGCGAATGTTGCTCGTGCTGCGCCAGGCATTTGTCTAATGGGTTTGTGAGTGGTAATTGAAAAACCAGCTTTGTGCTTGCCTAACTACTTCGCCGCCTATCTGACGGTATATTTCTCTTTCTGTATGTGTGTAACTCGCCTCTAATCGATCGAGTAGCTGTACAACTGGGCGGGTCGCATGTTTCACCTAACTGCTTACGGCACAACCCAACAGACGAACGAGGACTCGCGGTCACATTTGCTTGCCTACTCTCTCTCATTCGCTTTCTCTCTCACGTTTGCTCTCGCATTTCGTGCACGCAGGCCAACACCTATGCACTTACACACACACACACACACACACACACACAGAGGCACAAGCACAAAGTCAGCTTAATCTGGGCTTTCGACCCAGGTAAGTGTCTTTGAACTGGAGCTCACATATGGCAACGTTGTGGCCACAACACAGTCAAGTCTGCCTTAGTGATGGGGTACTACATTGCTGCTGTTGTATTTGTCGTTGTAGCTGCTACCATTGCCGCCGCAAGGGGCGCAAAGATGAAGTAGCTTCGGTTGCAGAAACCACAATGATCGTCGGCAACGTAATCATCATCAGCATCGTCAATGTCGTTGTCATTGTCGCCGTCTGCATTATCACTGTGGTTGTTTTGTGGCCAGAGCTTGAACACCAGTACGATGGTTGCTGGTAACACTATCCGATTTTGTTCTCTATCGAACTCCCACCGCAGACAAGCTGTCCGACACCACAGCATTCGCTAAATTTGAGTTCAAACCCTCATGCACATAAGATCAAGCCTGTAATTTAGCCACCACCACTATCAACAGTAAAATCAATGTAGCATCCGCGGCAGCGACGGGCGGTAATAGCCCAAACGCACCAAGAATGGAATAAAATTCCTCCCATTTGTGAATTGCCTACCTTTGGCGAGGCACGTCCAGGCAACAGGGTGAGGTTAATAATCATCTTAGGAAGCAGGGAATTTTCTGTGCAATTTCACATTCAGGTGCGGGTGTGTTTGTGGACAATACATTACCAGACGCGAACAAATGTACCGGGACAGAAAGAACAAATACACTTGTCTGTGTGTGCGCGCGCTCACGTATTCGTGCCTAATGTCATCTGCCGAACGATGATGACACGCTAATGACGACAATCCAGGTCGTTTTGTCTCCCCGATACCCAAATGGCGACCAGGTGTACTAATCAACTGCAGATTACGCTTCCCACAATGTCAGAGTGTATTACATCTCCTCCGAGCAGCAGATGTGTGCACGTTTGGGAACGTTCTTATATTTCAGTCGTGTACGTGTACGTGTGTGCATACACTACCAGGGCCCAACGTACGCAAGGAGGGATATGCCAATTGGCTCGAATATAGCACGAATGCGATAGAAATGCTTTTGAACAGTGCACTGTGCTAATCTCACGGGTGGTGTAATCGACCTGCAGCACAGACTGAAAGCAGCAAAAATAACGCACTAAACAACGAGCAGAAACGATGGCAGTCAACCGATGTACACCATAGCATTGGTTGATGTGACAAGTTCAAAAGATTTCGCATCACGCTTGGTGATTTTCAATAAAGAGTAACTTTCGATTACGGTTGGCGTCCTGCTAGTGAGTAAGTCGTCACTGGCATGCGGTATGTGAAATGTACAACGCCCAGTAGATAATTTGCTCACAGGTGGTGGAAACCAGGTCGCTTCGAAGAGAAACTGACGTTGGTGTATCAACTGAAGTGTGACATATTGCCATCACATTTTTGGGGGGATTCTTTCGATTTCATTGCTTACCCAGAATACTTCCAGTTTATAACTCGAACTAGCAGCCAACCCGTTATTCTAAGTAATAGAAGACAATTTCTTTGTTCTTCGCCCTACCTATGCATGTATGAAGTTCAACTAAAACTGTATAAGCAAATTGTCTTACTTCATATGGTTCACAATGTAAAGTCACAAAAATCCCTGGATGATTGATATTATTATACCCCTTATGATTTACAGACGCAAGCAGCGCTGAGATTATCCTAGCCACCACTCGAGTGGAGTGAGGTTTTAATTCGAAAAATTTACCTTCTGACTTAAAAAAAAGATCTGCAGATAATCAAACACTGTCTCCGGACTTAATAACGGAAGCATTTTCTCAAAAATCAAAATGGTGCATAACGAATATTGCATTTACTACAACTATTTTGGTGAACCGTCCATCCTGCCGAGTTTCTGCTACTTAATCGGCCCCTCAAACCCACACAACTGGAGACGCACTCTGCGCCTATACAATGTTCCATTGTGCACTATAGTTTTGAGCCCAAAGTTGTGTTAGGTGTAGGCGTATTTAAAGAAAGCTCTTTTGATGATCGAAGACAAATTTTCACATAAACTGATGACAGGGAGAGCAACGGAAACCAGTATAAATACAGCTAGAAGTTCTTCATGTTCTAGGCCTATTTGAGAATACATGGCGCGCAATTCCACCTTTCTCATGAAGCAAATAAATCTCGAGCGAAGTCTGACTTGGCCCACTATTCTTCATGGTAGTCTATCTTTAGAGCGACTTTTCAAATGCTGTTCAAAAACAGCATAGGATTACTAAGAATTTGCAATTGTTAGGCCATCTGTGACTTGAAACAATTCTGATGGTTTATTATACCAAGTCACAGGTCGCTTCATCAAGTGTGATAAATAAGGTAATTATATGGTCGACATAGCAGACTGTGACGATTTGCTAGGAGCTTTTTCACGGGCGTGGCAGGATAATTTAACCACAAGCATCCAAACGACCTTGAGATCAACACTCAGGTTGACATAGATCGGGCTTTGACTACATTGAGGAATAATCTATCCATCAGCTATAAATCGGAGCAAACTTTATTTCATGTAGAATGCTTCCATCATTACAGGAACCACTTGGGTTTGTTCACCAAGACGACCATTACCAAACGGATTTATTCAGTATTTGTCATATCTGTCTGACCGTGTTTTGTAAATCAGTGTGCCGTAGTTATGAGTGCCATTTCTCATTTGTAACCCGGTAACCCGTTGACTATTATTTGAACACAAACGATCTGTTGACTAAGGTCATTATTGCAAAGTTCAACCAGAAATGTGCCAAAGTCAGCTAAATTCGGTAGGGAATCCTGCTGAGACACCTGTCACACACCAGTCACCAACTGAACAACCAAGATAATGTTATGGTTGTAAGAAAAAAATCCATACTTGGCAATGACGGTCCGCGGGTGCTTGGCAGCCGGTCCAAATTCATAGACCAAAGCATCGGACCATGTCCCCTCCCCTCCTGCGATCATCGGTAGAATGCTGGCTTCCAAGCGAAGTATTCAACAATCCCGATATTCCTGCACTACATATATATATATATATATTATATTTTTATAAACATAATAACTCAGTGTACGCCTTCTACCCTTTAAAAATTTATATATTAATAATAAAACTGATCATTACTTATGCAGCAACTATGTCGCTGAAAAGTCACATCCGGAAAGTGCAGAAAGGTGTTTTGTGACGTCAGATTTATCTAAGCTTCTGGGATGATCTTCGTTCCGGGGTTACGGTCAAGAGAATAAGCTATAAGCATCCAATTCATTCTATTCTTCTGCAACTCATAGCAGGTCCACTTAAATAAACGAGGTGACACCGAAGTTTTGTTAAGCCATTTTACCTACATTTTCTTGCATTTTCCGCAACGCATCAGTGCCACCAGTCAATGAAATGATTTGGTATTATACACATCGTGTGCTCTCGAGCACTTTAAAGACTAGGAGCAGGTGTATGGTGGAAGAAGCAGGCCTCATTGTCGTTAAGGCCCACCACATCGGAATAGGGTTTCTACTGTGATTCCATATAGGGTTTGGTTATTTCAAGAGCGGTAGCGAAACGGACTACATCGAGCTGTCGTCTGTCAACACGAAAGAAGGATACCCGATAGTGTATTTATCAAGATCGTTGATAATGGCTGCATCCTCATCATCATTATCACCAGCACATCAGCAAACAGTATTAAACATTAGGGCGATCCTTACTGACCGCTACCTTTGTCCCAGTGTTTCACGTTGTTATAGAATAAATGAACATGCAAATGGGACACAGAGTGAGCCTACACAGGCGCGAAAGGAAAATAGTGCCGTATTAGCCAAAGCACAGAATATTGTCAAACTGTACAGACGCAAATGTGCGATCATTATGATTTGGTAAAAATGACAACGCGATCGCGTCCGTTCACAGTAATCTGTCATGTCCTCCGGTGCCTCTAGCCCACTGGATTCTGGGCCATCTGAAATCCAACCACGGAGACTTGAGTGGTCTACTCCACTCAAGTTCATTGTACGTCTTCCCATTCCACGTTACCACCTCATCTTTTGACCTCCACGTGACGTCTTAGAGAAGGTGAGAGAAGCAAAAATAGGACACGGCGTAGTAGACCGGACTTCGTCACGTGACCCGACCAAAGAATTACACCAAGCTTCATACGGTGTGATCGATTATTCTCAGAACCGGGATCAAATACTAGATTCCTAACCCGTACATCGCTGATGCGGCCACTATTTCCAATCTCAGCGGTAATTCAGAAATAAAATGCTGAGATCACCTGTTTGTTTGGATGAAAAAATGAGGAACACATGTGGACATTAGATCTATTGAATATGGGGAAAATCAAACAGAAACGATCAATGCCACTTGAGGATGAAGAAGCTTTTGCCACTTATGACATTTCGTTGATTATAAATTAGTTTTTTGACGCCGCTATAAGTAAAAATCGAGCGGGATTTGGTACTAAAGCCCAATAACGAATGTTCCACCATTAACTTAACAATAAACTTTCGGCCTTATGTAAATATGATACGATCAAGTTAAAATCAACGGAGTACCACTGGCATGTCATTTTTACACAATCCAGCCAAGTCCCTCATTACAATGCACGCTGCTCCGATTGTGCATCCGGTGCGTCTAGCATATCCTAAGAAGACAGAAGTTCGTCAGAATCTCCGGACAAAAAACCTTTTGTTTTCGACTGTTTATCTTCAAACAGAGGTAACTGATCAGGTTTCTGTGCTCTGTAGGTACAATAAATTGATCCCAATGGTTCAAAGGATTGCTGCTTTACAGAAATACCCTCATTGTAATTTCTGTCGACACAAGTCCACCTCAGTGATAAAACGACCAGCCTAAGATCGCGATAGAAATTAAACGATGGCAAACACGAAGATGAAATTTGTAATCTAGTTGACTGTCAAAGGCACACACAGATAGGATACTGGATCAAATCACGTCAGACAAAAACCGATCATTCAGCTCACACTTACAAAGTCGTGCGCTGGGCTTGCTTGGTCGATCTGAAGAGTACAAAATCAGTAAACCCAAAGCGGACGGAAGCCCAGTAAGCGTATTAGCCAGCGTTAACACTTACACAACCAAACCAGTATGGCGGTTTACAGCCTACACAATATAATGTACAGAGGAAAATCGCCCAGGAATGGCGGGGGCAGTTAGTCTAAATTCGTATGACCTGTTGATGATTGCTAACAAATTCTCATGGTGAGTACAGATTTATTTTTTGTCCAAGTTGTGATGCTAATAACGTACCTATACGAATAATAAATGCGGAACAGACCACAACAAGAGGATGTGGTAGACCAAACGGGTAGACAAATGGGCAAACTCAAAGTTTCGCCCCACGTAAACCTGGGTGATTTATCTGTTAAGAACCAAATAACGAAGTTACAGAATGTAATGGGTGGGTAAGAGGATCACCACAAACTAACCGGATTCTTCTCGTGGGTGTTCGAGTTCATTCACCAGAAAATTGATCTTTAACAGTAAGGCAACTACGGCTATTCGCATAATGCAGCCCAGCAAGTGACTACCAGTTTTGCTCACTCGGATAATGGGTTAAACTCACCAATTCTTTTTATTGCTGAATTAACGGTTTTATGAACCAGCCCCTGAGCACCACAGGATGATGGCCGGTTTTTTCACAAGACGATTCAAACTGACCAAGTCCGTTCGAATTTGCCCAGCTGCCTGGTTCGTCTTTACATAGTGATGCCCCTGCTGACATTTTTCATTGATTTACTCCTCGGAAGACCTTGCGGTCACAGGTTGGCTACCAATGCTGTACACCAGTGATCACTTTGATTTAAAATTGGGCTATATTTTTTGGATTTACGTCAAAATATTTGGAATTCAATCAGAAATTGTCTCTAATTCATGAGACCTCGCAAGAGCATATCTGCTAGCAACTGCATAGAGATACACTAATGATCAGGGTATAATGCAGTGCGCATCCGCCAGTATGCCCGTGCAAAATCAATCACACTTCAAACATATGCAAACGAAATCTCAATAGGCCAATAGAATGACGCTCATGAATGGTTCCGACATAATTTGGAACAGTTTTGACATAATTTCGAGATAATAATGAAAATTTCATTGTACTTTGTAAACTCTCAAAAGACCAGTCAGCACACAACTATTGAACGAATTCGTTACGTTACTCGTCCAGTGACTTTACTCAGTTAGAATTCAGTCTTCATTCATCAGGTTTGATTGACCATTGCCTGTTATGCTTATTCTTTCGCATTAATCCCATCTGATGCAGAAGTTTGAGCAGCACAAATCATAACTACGTCAGTGCTAGGGAGTGAGAGTTTGGTCTATTTACTCTTTAGCATCTGACTTGATCGGAAACTAGGTCTTCATTGCAAAGTAATGGGATGAGGCAACAAGTCAGCAATTCCAGGTTCGTTTGCAAACTGCTAGAATGCAGCGGCATCCAGTGAAAAGGTGGATTTTGTCAACAAGTCACTAAACTCGAGTAACCAACGTACGTTAGGAAAACTAGGCCCGTGAAATTCTCGTTGCGAAAAAGTCAAATTTTCGAGCTGTACTTAAACAGAACGAACTGATATCTTAACAAGCTAACAAATAATAATCGTAAACCTAAGTTATCTAACTACAGACATTTCTTGAAGTTGAGATACAAAATGTTGGTTTCATTTGTGGCTTCAGTCAGTCATCTTCAGGTCATGACAGACCAATTTAAGGCGTCACTTGGTTTTTCATGACCCCAATATGTGACGCTTCAATCCCGGTATAAAACGACCTTACTTACGTAATCTGTCAATTAGTGCAGCCCAGTCGCATCCACAGGTATCACCCACAAAGCAAAATGACTTGCTAACTAGTTTGCAAACAGCAATGCAACTATTTTCCATTCAATGGTTTTGACGTTAAATGCTTACAGGTTTCATGAACAACTTCAATCATTTTCAGCTTCGGCTTGAATGGAGTTTGAATCAAGTCATACATGATTAACACCGGCTATTATGGTCAACTTTGAGGTCTTCATGCCAGAAAGCATACGCTATTGCCTTCACCCCTGTGTTTGTGTGTGTATGTGTGTGTTGGCGGTTGACAAGAGAAAAGCACTGTGAATATCATGACCTTCAAGGTGGCTATTCGACAAGTGTTCAAGTGATAACCCACCGCGTTTTGTGCTTGGGTTAGTCACTTGTTCACTCATTCACTGCAGGTATCTGTTTAATTTGCCTTCACTTGTGACACTTGAACGTCCACTTGTGACGACCACCGGGCCCGATCGGCATACATCAAAAAATGACGTCGCGACGCCAAACTAGCAAGCACAATCATGGTGATACAGATTCACTGAATGGACGGTTTGATATATGCATAGCCAGTGCTTTGTGTTGCTGTCCATCTTGGTTTTACTGTAACGCCAAGCCTCTTTAAGTGACCTCTGTCTCCACAGGAAAGAATTCTGAAATTTTAATCGACACTACATGCACAAAGTGGAATCGGACAAACATATAGTATAAGCAAATACACATTCACATAGATTGAATTTCACTTCGCGATTTGACAAGGACACTTGGGATTTTCAAGTACGATTTTGTGAACAATCGTCACAGCAAAACCATTGCATCCACTTCCTTTAAGTGAGTCATTCGGACTGCTTGCTTTTGACTGTTCATCAAAACCGTCATTCGGCAAAGCCTTGTGTTCAGAAGAACAAACACAAGGTGAGAATCCGGGAAACTCTCTGACGTCTGGTAGCCCGGTTAACTATTGTTTTGCACCCAACTGGTGATCCAGTGGAGGGAGAAAACAACATCGCAGAACGTGCATGCAATGAGAAACTGAAAGACGGTAAGCGTTTTCCAGCATTCTTAAAAGCATTCGCTCTTGTTTATCTAATCAGACAGCCTGGGTTCTTTCGCTGGTAAAGGTTACAACCCGGCCACAAAGTTGAACACGACTACAAAACCTCTAGGAGACAAAACACACCAAAGACTGATCGGAAGTCAAGCGGATGATAAACACACCGATATTCTCAAGGACCGATTCGGATATGAAAGCCCACTACTTCAACGGGTGGAATACCGGCTGGGAGTCTGAGATCCGCCGACCGTAGGTCTTCCGGAAAGCCAAATTCCTCTGACGTGAAAACTCCTGTTTTTCTACTGTCCCAAGCACTTACCTTTGAGGAATCTACGAAGGCCTCAATTTTGATTGTGGATGCAATCAAAGACTTGACAACGTTGACCATCCATCGATGAGCTGAGCTGCTCAACCAGGTGCGCCAGGAGTGAAAGCTACTACTCCTGACCTCTGATTCTCGGAATGAAATAGAGATTTTCTGAAAGCAGTCGACTGTTTCCAGCTCACTGTGACGATTCCTGAAATGCTTTTTTAAGTTGATAGATGACAATGATTTTTGCATGCCAAAAATGATGGAAAACAATGGTTTGCAAATGTCCAGACAACATGACTCAAGAAGTATGACGAAACTCGATGCATCATGTGACGTTTTTCATAGCGAATACTTTTCTGATAGTAGTACTTACTTTAAATAAGTTTACTTGTAATCGACGAAATGCTGGCAAATTACGTCTACCAACAACGCTGTATTGTTAACAATATAATATTCATAACGACAGCAAAATACATTAGCTAATTAGGGCAAAGGCTCCAGATGACCGGAGAGCATGTGACCCAAAATGAGAGACAATCAGTTAACTGGTCACTTTTCACTTTCAACGTAGGTCACTGTCCAACTCAAATTTGGCTTGACGAAATTCAGTATGAACGTTTGACATAGCGTAATTAAGGTTAATTTCTACAACCGTTGCCCGTTGGAAGAGAATTTAAAGAAACTTTGTCAGTTCATACTGTCCCCAATACTTGGATATATATTCAAGATGAATGTCCTATAAGCCTTCTTGAAACTTTTATTTGTATCAGGTTTATCACATTAACAGAAACTAATGCAAGGCATATCATCGACTACTGTTGGATACGATCGCCTAAAGGAAAGACTAGCTCTAAGCTGACATCTAATGTAAAGGAAGAACAAGAAAATGTAACTATGGCTGGTAAAGGGAATGTGAAGTACCAAAGATCGAAGTGTTGGTAAGTGTTCACAAGCCGAACCGTCACGATTGGGACTACGTATTGAGGAAATCGAGGAGCAGAGGAATCCCAATATCACTCAATAAGCAAATAACAACAAATCGTCTTCTACTGGAGAATAATGGTTGGAGATCACTAAAAGCTTACTTATTCCCTTGATAATTAGTTTAAATCACTCGTGACCACTGAGTGCCTCGACAGGACTTAGTGGTATATTTAGCTCTTCATAAAATACGTCCACATTCCAAAATAACTGCTAACTGATGCACATTGGCCTGAGTTCTGCATTCATAAGTTTTTACACTGTCGCCTAGAGACTATCCGTGGTGATTTTGGGGAGGCGAGTCTTTTTTCCAGTTTGCTTCCACTAAACATAACTTGCACCCTGACTAGCTCAACATCAAATCACAGTCACTACTAATACCACAACACCAACAACTATTACTAACAATGATCCTACTAATATTACTACATTTTTTGTTATCATCATTATCACTGTCTTTCACATCGCGAAAAATAATGCGAAATCGGTAAGCCTGAACATCACCACGCCTCATGTAAAACCCCTCAAGACTTCACTTCCCCATAAATGAACGAATGATTAATTAATTGTCAAGGTGCACATAAATCTGAGCTAATCGTGACTGCTTCATGCCAGATGAATAGTATCCAAACAGTTTATTCAACAAATTCATTAGTTCCCTGGGATGCTTGTAGAAGAGTTACTTAGTTCATGCTTTGTTTATATTAATCGCGGACCTTGTTAACAATATCGATACATATGTTATTCCTGAACAACTAGCATGCTATTAAGTTATTCTTACATTTCACCGGTCTCTATGTTAAGCACAGTTTGCCTTCAATGTGATCGTAAGCATATCTGACAAATGACGGCTCCGTTGATTGCCTCGATCGCCAGATCATTCTGAATCCCGACCATCTTCCAGCTCCGAAGCGCGTTTGCCAAATACAACCCGATGCATGCAACCAAGACTCTAACGAGTTAATCAGTGTGTTCTTCACTGGAATGGTCCAACAAAGCCTGCTTCATATCAACCACACTACATCCTCTGATGTTACCTGTCATGGAATGAAGGTGATAAAAAAAATCACTGGTCAATCCTTATCGATTGATGTGTTTGGTTAACCAAACGCAGTAACTGTGGAAGTACTTTTCATTCTTCTTGGAAGCAGTTCACTCAGAGCCTTCAGTTTAGCATTTAGTTATAGAGGCCCGAACAACTGAATACACATCCACATTCAATAGACTGAATTTTGTTTTCGAATTGAATGATCGGGAATATCTAGGAACTTTGTAGGCCTACAGCGAAGAAAGTCTCTGGATTGGGTTCCTATCCCCAATGACCTACTCACTAACTTCTAGGAAATTTAATTGCTGTCAACAGAGGGTCCCAGGATGTTGTAAGGCTTTGATCAGAGGTGTGTTCAAGTCCTCAGAGTAAAATGAAATGGCAAGATGTGGAATGAAGTAATAAGTTAGTGCGTCGGTACTGATGAAGTCTGGGTGACTGTAAGTGAACTGGTCTGCGATTCTCTCGACGGAACTTCGTAAGCGCTACTAACAAACATCTGAAATCCACTTGTTACAAGTGTGTTAAGATTAGACATTAGATCAGCTCGCCAGCCCACCAGATGTTGGAAAATAGTCCAGTCAATGAATAAATATACAGTCTAGTGACATTTGCAACAACTTCGAATAGTTTTCTTTAACTTCTGACCGTTCCAATTCCAGTCTTTTGTATGAAATTCCTAGAACTGCTAATGGCACAACTTTATTGTTGATGCTGGTAGTGTTCGGTTCATTATTTTAATACACCATTTGGCCAGCTTTTTTTCCTTGAGCACATTGTCCTTCCCAATTCACTGACTATAGCTGACTTAACGGAGAATTCCATACCGGACCTAAGCTTACCCGTTATCCCCATTTCTGATTCTTCCTGGAAAGCATTTCTTCATGTACTCATCGTGACAGATACAGGTCCTTCTATTATGGGACTACTAGCCACGAATTCGTTTCACATTCTGTTTTCGTTACCTGCCTATTCTAACACCAAGTGTACTTCGAGGGATTTGATTCCTAAATTTTCTAAATCCATCAACGCCATAGAAGTACCTGCTGCTTCGCTTGAAGTAATCAGTGAGTCCATATTTTTAAACTGTCCCGTCATTATTTACGGCCTTCATGAATCAGTTTATTAAACAATAAAAAATCTAACAGGCCAGTTCTCGTATCACTTTAATCAGTCGTAACCCTCGCTAAAGGTCCATAGAGAAACGCGTCGAAAATGTGATTATCATCTGATCGTTAATTATTGTCTGAAACAACTCACTTCTATAAGTATGGGACAAAAAGCCGTTCTGAAAAGTCGGTGTAAAACACGTTTTAGATGGAACCACTCGTGAAGCTCGTCTTTTGAAACGCTTTCAAAGGTTTTATGACGAAATGGTAGATGTTAATCTGAATACATGTTCTCCTTCCTTCAACAACTTTGAGTGTCATAGATATTAAGTGATAATAACGAACTCAGGCCGGCTCGTTTGCAGTTTGCTCCTTCGATAGATGTATCGTCATCGAAGAACTTGCCAGAGCCACTCTGCTCACTCTCACTCTTCAGTATTACGCTCATTTCACTTTTTTTCAACTGGCCTCTTGTTTACTTCGATTAGCCTCTCAGACCTCCCTTGGGTGGTTAGCTTTCTCACGAACCATTTGATCACTGTGCCTCACTTTTTGTCCCCTAGTCATATTCTACTTCCCTTTTCTCCTAAGGTCACTGTTGTCCAGGATATACATGTCTCGCCTGTTTGAACCAATGTAGTCATAGAGCTGTCGCAGTTTAATTGCAAAACGTACATTCGTTTTGGGTGCCTAGAGGGCAGGGAAACGTCTAAACAAGTAATTGTTTGGTATGCAATTCCAAATTCTCTCTAATTATGAGAAGCTGGGATTTATATTTGGCTCAAAGAACTCCCCGTCTCGAGCTTGTGCTGCAGTCATCTAGAGATAAAGAATCGTTCGCCGTCCATACAACTACACGATTGCGCACATCTGCAAAACACATTCCACGAGCTGATTTTTTGTCATGCACTTCTTCAGCATTACCGAAGAATTCCCACGAGTTTTTCTATTGAGATCATGTAGGTGCCACTGGCAAGTACTTTTCGTCTACCCTATCAACTATTGATCGTAGTTAAGGACCATACATTAAACTCAAGTTTCCTGATTTTGGAAAGTGCAGAGATGTACTTCCAGTAACTCCTAATGGTAAACTGGCTGTGAATGATAGCATTGTGATACCACCGGCCGACCGCAAAGCCACTGCAAGTAATTTGCAAGCTGGCTATTTAGGTATTGTGAAAATGAAATCACTTGCCTGAGTCACTTGTTCGTGGCCCGACATAACCGCTATCAAACGCAGGATTGCAAAACATTACCGAGATTTTCTGCACAAATCTCACAACATGCCATCAAATTGAACCCCATGGTTAGTCTCCAACGCGGCTTGGAAACTACTCCAAGCAGATTATTACGACCCATTCCAGATCAAATGCTATGCCTAGGTTGTCATTTATTCTAAATTCATATGGACAGAGGTGCTCTCCATCATGCCTCTGACTGCAGAATTCACTGTGCATTCACTGAAAAAGTTGTTCAGGAGAAATGTGTTTCGATTTTTGGTGACTGGTAATGGAAATCAGTTTGCTGCTGAAGTATAGTCTACTTGGCTAAAGAGCATCGGTTGAAGAGGTTTATTTACTCCTGCTAGACAGTCCTGTTCCAGTATATATATGGAAAAGTTTGCGAAAATGTTATCTCATTCCTTCATCTTTCTATGCACATAACAGAAGTGCTGAAAATCCTTATTTCAGTATTACAGTTCTTGTCATTCCACTACACGTGAGTCCATCCATATTTTATAAAGCCACAACTCTAGACACATTTTAACGTGATGATAATATACGTCGATAATCAGACCTAACATTTAAGAATCTTGGTAAGTGAATTTTTGGCACTGCAGACACTAACGAGTTCTGTCCAAAACCGTCGGATTGGTCAGATGGAGTTCGAAGACCCCGGTCAGTTCGTTCTAAATTTAGCTGGATCTTCTAAAAACTGGAAATATAGGCATGGTCAGTTATGGTGTCATAAAGAATCCCAAAGAAGTTTGGAGCTCAATCCAACTGCGGTAAAACCAAAGGCAGATTATGGAATGTGAACTTAAATTTAACGTCTGGCGCACATGACGACTGTAACTGTACTGATTTGTGAACTCTGTATACGTTATTAACATTGAATTCAAGGTTTTCCTGATTTCCCAGCAAAATACGCGTTCACTTGATGTGCCGTGCTTCTTCCAGATTCTATACGCTAATACCAGATTATTCGCCGAGAATTCGATCATCTGTCTGTAGTTCCGAATATCCGAGGTATCCTAAGTTGCAATAGTTGATCATTGTCCTTAGACAATCGAAATCATGTCGGATTTAGCAAATACTTCCCTCTAGCACATGGTGTGATTAACATTGTCACGTTTTGTCTGCTCAATGTAACGGACGAAAAAGTAAGAGACCTGCGCGTAGCGTCCAAGTGACACAATGATCAACTATAGACGGCGATAGTTTTGAAACGGACCTGTCCTACAGGTGAAAGCAGACAAACCTAGCCAAAATTCTGCATGCTTATAGAAAGCAACCTACACAATGCAAAGCAGTTCTCTTCTAATAGAGAATTCGACTTAACAAATTTGAGGGAAATGAACTCGGCAACACACGTTTAGGCAGCTTGTGATTCAACCAATGTTATCTCATTTCCGGGAGGTTGACACCTGCCACATGTTGGTTGGTGTTGAAATGTCATATGCTGCGGAGCCCGCTTGTGAACCTTAGAAAATTAACCATCTAGACCATAACTTCGTTTCAGAAAGTCAGATTGTAAATGAAACATCCGGAAACCAAGGAAAATGTGAAAATCAGGAATATTAATTCATTTCGTTGCCAAAATGCTGAAGAAACGCAGAAGACGTTTCATAAGATAGGTCTGATGGTGTCAGCACGAAGATTAATTACCTTGCCCGGGGAACAGATAAAGGAGAGCATCTAGAATATTGGGTGTCTTACTTATGAAGTTTATCAATAAGACCCCTATTAATCGTTGACAACGACGTACTTCCAGTCAAGCAAGACTCGTTAGGTCGCTAACAGGATAAAATTTCTTCCCTAACTGTTCAGGCTCTTCGAAGCGAAAGTAGTTGAGATTGTTTAGTCGTAAGAAGACTTTTTCTTTAATGAGACGACAACGTACGTCATTTTCAAGAAAGGAGCCGCGAACAACTGAGAGCTACTAAACGGGTAAATAGATCGGTGGTAAGAGGATCCGAACCGGTGACACACGTCCAAACAGTAAGGACTTTTCAGCTTGACCTCCACCAGTCGGTCATGTCGGACAGTTTGAAAAGAACTATTACGGGATTTTTCGAAGCAAATTATGACAAAACTTGATGCTAAAAACCGGTACATTTTGTCGACGAAATGATGGACAGAATATCTAGAAAAATCAGAACTGTTACCGTCGCCAGCCCGTAGAAAATAAGATGACTCTTGTATCGGTCCGGTGATTTTCACATATTGCTTTAGCATTCTTGTCTTATTTCGTTATGCTTCTTGTGATCAGAATAAAGCAAGGTACCACTGCGATTAACAATTAGGGGCAGTTACTTTTGGTGCTATGTTTACGCAGCACGATTTTATCCTATGGTGCAAACTAATTACCAATACGATACTCAGACGAGATAAATGTGGCACAATTTCCCGAGACAAATCAAGTTTTTCTGCTGAGGAGTAAATGGTTTTCGTTTCTTTCCGATCCACTTCCGTTCGTCATCGAACGGATCCCGATCGCATTTCCGGTATCACTAACTCTTCTAACAGTCTGACAAGTTCACCCTTGGTGAAGGCTCAAATGGACTTAACACTAGATTTTATGATCTTTCTGGTAGCCTGATAGCCAGGGTGAAAATACTTCCCTAATCTGCAACGATTTTAGTGAACACGCACGATGTAGACCAGCAATCCACCGCACATTCGTAATTTTCCGCATCCTTGAAGGTTCCATGAAAAGTGGGGTCAGTATATAATGCAAGTAATCCAACAAATACGAAATCCAAGCCGCAGACAACCAACTACGCAGCGCACGTCTACCCACCATCCTGACTGTCCATCCATCCATCCGGTTCGTTAAGTATTCACTCAGTCACTCATTCAATCAGAATCTACACATACTCACACAAACCCACCCTATAATACGTGTATACACCGAAGGGATAAGCCTGAACCAGAAAGCGAATGAAAAGTAACGTGCGGTACCTGTCAATCACAAACGACAGACAGTCAAGCACCACACGACTCATCATGTCAAACAAGTTCTGACAGGTGCGTGTGCTGTCAACCCCGATCCATAAAGTGAGTTTCGTCAGTACTGAACTCTTGGGGGATGGGTGAGCAGGATGGGGGGGGGGGAGTTGTTCAGTTACTTCATACATTCGCACCTACGCGTGCATTTGTGCCTTGTTGGTGTTGTGACTTGACTGAAACGTGTAAACAGTTTAGTTTGGTATATGCGTGTGCATTTGCTAGCTCGTGTAATATATATATATATATATTGTATATATATGGGTGGGTAAGTGGATGTGACTGAGCTACCGTGGATCTGACTAGTGAAACTGAAACACAAGGCGGGTACCGAATCTCTGCAAGACTGAGAAGCGAGCAGGAAGAGGAGTTGTGCCCAAGTGACTTTGAAAATCAACGCATACCCGGCTGCACAGAACACCAAACGTGTGTCGGTAGGTAACTGTAGCCAGGCGATAAACAGCATGTACTGGGATGATCCGCAAACAGAAAAAGCGAAAACTAAACGATGATAGGATATTGTGCATGTGCAAAATGAGATGAATGATTGCAGATGGCCAAAGTCAAAATCACTCTGATTGCAATGCGAAGTGGACGACAGAAGGGACCGAGTGAGTGTCTGACAGTGTCCATACCTGGGTGGTGGGTAGGTCAATGGCTGTTTAAGTAGACTGTCCATATGTGTAGCCGTAAGTGAATGGACGTAGTGTGTCGAATTGCCTACAGTGCTCCACTTTCAGACTGAATGCTGCCTTGAGAAAGGTTGGTCGTGAACTTCATTGAGTAATTCCTAGCTGAACCAAAATCAAAACAGATTCGCAAACTCTACGTTGTTGGAGTAATAAGTGCATGACATGAACAGTATAGACCCATATCTCAGCTATACATTGGATCAGACTCAATAACGAGAACAAACAAACACTCATGTCTAGCTACTCTTTGAACGGTGAACAAAGATTGCCACGTCACGTCCAGACAATAAAACTGTGAATGCCTTGTTTGTTGGCAGTGCCAATAGTCAAATACCCTCGGAATACAGTAAGTGTAAACAGCAAGTCGTCAGTTTGGAACGATTTTCAAGATGTTATTTCTTTCACGAAGCCATAAATTTCTTCGGTTCCTTTGACCCAGCTCAGTAGGTAAACAATTTGCAGTTGATTCTCGTGCATGGAGCGCGTTCAAATCAGGTGAACCGTCTAGGTAGTCCAAGACTTTGTGCAATTCTGCATTTCGATCAGTAAATCACGTGGCGGCCGAAATGTGTCTCCAGTCCTCCTGGTTCCGGACAGTACATAGTCAATCAAGTTTCACGCAAATGTAGAAGGTTGTCCACTATATGTAGCGCTCTTGTGCATCCTTACTTGGACTCCAACAGTGATCAGCCTTCCTTCATATCTTTGGTCTTCCCATAGCAAATAAAAAAACCATGGCTTATGTTAGCAATCCTGGGCTCCAGAATATTTCGGTGCTACTTAAAAACTGGCGGTATTGGATCGGTTTTCCACCAAATGGCGTCAGACTTACTTCATGGATGTAGGGAATTGCTGGAACAGCATGGTCTGTTCGCTTTCATTGCCCTTCGGGAAAGTTGGGGTCCGGTGAAACCTCCCTATCAGCAAAGCTTGTAGGCTGTACTTCCTAGCTGCCAAACTTTAATCCTTCTCTAATTGCTGAACGTGTCTGCTGCTTGAATGACTAGAATTAGTATGCCCTTAATCTACACGTCGATTCCTTATTATTTCCACCGACAACGTTTTGTTTTGACAAATGCGCATATCCAGAAAAGCTACATTACACGGTGTCATTTCTCCCCATTCACTCCGTGCATCACCCACACCTGATAATTGCGATTGCATACGTTTTAGAAATCACTCTAGTCCACTAGCACAATTCGAAATGAGCCTTTAAATTACGAATAATTTGTCTGTCAAACTAAATCATTTTTCCTGGACAGAATGGTATTTCACCATTTTTATATCTGGTTGAAATGTGTTGCTACAAACCAGAGAATGTCTAATTGCTCATACTATATGTCTCTCATTAGTGCGCATCTGTTTATTCTAAACATATGACCAGTATTTCATCACACCATTAGTTTACACCATAACATGGACATTGGGGCATCATCAAATCACGCGTTGCCAATGGCCTAGAAATTCTCTCCACTGGCGCGCCCAATTTCACACAAGTAGACTGAAAGAAACTTTTCATTCCCAAGTGCATGCACGTTTCCATTAGTTCTTTTAAGTTAACCTAAGTATTTCATAGTCTTAAATACCTATCAGTTAGAAGTCAGCAAGATGTGCCGACTGATATTCCGGGTTCCATTGTTAAGGTAAGAGGCTTTCTTAGATGCTTCGCATCGCCAGTTTGACTCTTGTTTCGTGTTCTTCACATTGTCCACGTTAATAAACTCTGGTCTTACCGATTTTCTTTCTCTTGCTTGAGAATTTTGAACATTTGTATCTCTTGGATAATCACAGTTTTGACATAAGACAATGGAAAATGCAACAACAATGTTTGTCTACATGTGTTGTTTGCCTTAAAATGGATTTACCCGAAGATCTTTGATAAATCAGATAGATGACTTGCCGAAATGAGTATTCAGGTCGTAAATGACTAAATCGAGACTGTTGCAGCAACGTACCTAGGTGAATCAGTCACCCAAGAGCTGCTGGTTTAAAGTCTAATCATACTGGTGAGATAATAGTTCGGTTTAGTTGCTGCATGTATAAGAACTTGCAGTCAGCCGCTGGGCCGGTAAACAAACAAGGAAACGACGCCCAAGATTTTATATGAATATGGACTGCTAGCGACACACATTCAGGTAAGCTAAGGCCGGAGCATGAAAGGCAGACGCGCATTCGCTTTCGTCACAAAATCAATCGATCGTCCAATGGACCAAATGTGTGTATGTGCTTCTGCCAATGCAAAACATAATTAGAACACAACAGGAAGCAACGGAGATAGGTTAGAGGTGGGACCTCGATAACCAGGCACATAGTTGTAATGTAATATAATGTCCCCTATTGGGAAATCGGACCAACATAATAAGACTGCTGAGTGAAAATATAAATTAATTCAACGACCCAGGTATACGGCCAAAGGGCACTCGATATGGGTAGTTGGAGATGAATTGGAACCCTTGTGAGGAAATGCCGAAAATAAATTATTTAAGTTAGTGTTTCCTGGATTGCTAATTAATCTTGCCTTCTTCCACCAGTTAACAAGTGTCATTGTTATTTTGTCTCTTTCGTGTGACGAAGCACCAATCTAGTCAAAATCCCGACCTCAGAATATCACACCACTGACCAGTCCTTCCGAAGTTTTCCGAAGCATTATTAAATTAGGATATTTAACTGCGTAAAGGTAAATCACAGAGTCCGGAGTAAACCTCCGAATTATAGGACATTAAGCAACACGAGAGTCCTGTGGAATATTTGTGTTAGCGCTGGTTTATTGACCCAGTTTAAACAAAACTAAAACACTGCAAATGAGTGGAACTAAAGTAAGCGACTATCAAACAATTTAATGGTTCAGGGTTAAGAGGAAGACTGAAAGATGTGAACACAACATTCATCAACAGAAAGCTGATAAGGATGCCCAGATGTCTGTGTATGAGGTAGGTGGGTAAGCGTTTTAGAAAGAGAAACTGGCAATCGAAACTACGAGTACTGACTGCATATTGGTAGCTGAAGAAGAGTCCAGGGTCATCCGCATGGCTTTGTTGTGAAACTGACGGGGAAAATGGATGATGTATATTTATCCCACACCTGGCTGTACTGTTTAAAATGCAGGTAGATTCGAATTTCATACAATAAAAGAGGGAATTTGTAAAATTCGCATCCGGGACGGAATATGAAACCAACATAGCATACTTTACCGAAAGCAAACAGCTTCGATAGAAAGCTAACAATTCAGAGTGAAAACAAAATATTAGTGGCATTCACGGAATGTCGGCGAATCTAGGGGTAAATGTAGGCGAACGAATGATGTTAGAGGGAAATGGAATAAAATGGATGAAAGATACACAACATAGTAGTGTTGATCGAAGGAAAAGAGCAGAAGTTTCAGTGATGTCTGCTCAGACTAGCTATAGAAAGTAATAAAGTTCCTTATTCTTCAGGCAGCCACTGACTAGTAGACAGGGGCATACGCAGAAAGAAAACTGGTTCAAATATTAATGGCGCTAGGGAGGTTAAGGTGAGGTTTGGGTTAGGGTTCTATATACAAATCAGAGGAGAAAAATAAAGCAGTATTTGGCGCACAGAGGCAATGTTGAGCCACAGCCTGCGAATGCCGATGGGAATAATGCCTTCAGGATTGACTGTAAACATCCAACATGGGTGACAATATACGAAGACGTGCATTTGCTTGCTGTCATGTCGCAATCGTGAGTAGAAGCTTTGCTTACATATTCTGGTCCCTTATCATGCCAGACGTAATGGCGAAATGAGCAGAAACAAAAGTGAGGTGCGTCACCTTCACTCACCTTAGATGCTCCTAATCAGATCATTTTCTCTTACGGAATACCAGTTGTTATGCGGGGTGAATTGCAAGAACCTGACCATGTCTGCACCATTTTACAGTAGCTACGAACCAACTGGGAGGTACACAGAGTAAAAGTTAAGAAATCACAGATTACCACCACTTCGACGACTGCGTCAATAAAACTACATTTAGTTTATTTAATAATAAAACCTAGCTCATAAAAACAGTGAAATCGACGAATTTCAACTGATAGGTTGATGTGAACTACAAGCTAAAATAGATAGCAAACAAAGAAGGTAGCCGTGCCCTTGAAACTACGCGCAACATAGAGTCATGTAAGATCTTATTACCTTGTCTTATTAGATCAAGTGTGGTAGCGAGCAGCGTGATAGAGAGTTACCGTCTGTCATCGAAGTGACTGACAGATCTAGAATTCGAAACTCCAGCTCCCTTGGTTAAGGACGCTCAAATCCACTTGAGCACAACATTGCAGATTAGTGGCGGCAGGTTCCATGCATTGTTAATTGTCAATTGATTAATGGTATTAGTCTATTTACCTTATTGGTATCGAGGTGAATACACTTGAACAAATCACAATTTACAACGGACAAGTCAACATCAAGTACCCTTTGTGTTGACCATAACCAAATGTGAGATTTCCAGTTGCGCTCAAGCAAAGACCTGGATCATAGAGTGAATGGCGAACAATTTCAATGCTTGCTCTCAAAAATTATGTTACCCTTGAATTTATAGTTAATCGCGTCTGACCAAAATCAAGCCGATCGATCGTTCTCGAGCTTTTTCTCCCTTGTTCCACTTTCGAACCCACTTTGTTGGGTTTTGCGCTTCGTAGTTTGCCTGGGTGTCTCCCTTTTCTGAAAGTTTTGTCCGCTTATCCAATACACGGGCACCTGGTCAGCCTGATTAGATTTTATCGCTAGTTTTCGTATTTTTTTCTCTCGGGCCTTCTTTTATTGTTCCTGAAATCCGTGGACGTGATTTTCTTCAGCTACCCGAAAACTTACTTTAGTTAAAAGAGAACCGATCTGAATCCTTCTATTTTTTCATAGAACGGCAGTGACTTTTAGGTTAGCCTGTTTGAGTTGATCTTACTAAGTCCCTGCTCCCGAGTCACTATTACTGGTATGTTTTATTTTCTATATCCTAGTACGCAAGATTTCCGAAAGGGTAGGCGGTTATTGACCACTGGATGGGAAAATGACCGAGGTCGGCCGAGCTTAAACCGAGAACATACATGCCCAAACACTAACTCTATTGGTCTACTAGTCATATAAGCTATTGTGTTGCTTTTTGTGGTTGCCCGCAAACGGCTTCAAACCTAACGGTGCCATCGTTTACTGAAACTGTCTTTTCTCAGTCGTTGTTTAGGCACCCTGTCAATTGGGTTCCAGGGTCCGGTGCTAGCTGACACGTTGCCCTGACATTCATGAGTCTAAAACTTGACGCCTATTCTGAGGCGAGAAATTCAGGCTACACTTGCGGATTATGATAAAGCCAGTACCCTTACAAACCAAAGTATTAGTGCTCCGCTCGAGTGATTTTTCTTGCTACACTGACGTGCTTGTAGTCCTGTGTCTCCAAAGGATCGATTATTAACTCCGCTACATCTCGCTGATATTCCAGTCTTATGCACAACTACTCATTTCGTTCACGTGACACTCAAGACTTAAAAAGACAAACAATTAAATTTTCTCAATGGGGCCAGTCAGAAACTGTCTGTGCGGATTATCGTAAATCATCCAGTTTACCCGAGAAATTGTTTTGGGAATATCAGAAGTGACAAAAACATTCTGTCGCTAGACGACAGACATAGTCCGAGCATTGTCTCACATGGACTGTGGGACACTAGCAGAAATCACTTCTAAATCACTGTGTCATAGTTGTATATTATTCCACGAAGGAATCGCCAATGCTTACAGACCACCGTTCAGAAAATTGTTTAACTTATGTAGAGTTTTAACCAGAAAAAGTCAATTCCAGATACCAAAATTTCAAGTGCTTACTCTCCCCGATTGGCAAAACACAATCTGTTGCGGTATAAATGATTGTACGTCTTCAAACGAGATGTCATAGTAAAAGACTAGCTGTTAATCCGAAAATTCCAATCCAAAAACAACAAACGGACAGCAAATGCAGTCATGACATAAATCAGTGATTTGACGTTAAATTACACTCCCTCTCCCAATGCTCCTGATGTCTATGTGATTTAGAGCGTGCTTACAAAAAATGCTGGCAGGTAAACTGAATCACACTTAGAACCTGCCCATAGGTTAGCTGTTCAGCCATGTTTCAAGTTTCGTCAAACGAAAGAAGCGATAATTTTATCACATCTTACTTATCCACATTTAACTATTCAAGACATTCAGCCTCAGTTACCGTTTCTTTTCTCCTATTTGTAATAGTTTCGGTAGTTGCATTTTTTTGTCATCTCGTTTGTCCTCCTTCTGTTTGGACAGCTTGATCAGGTTGCATCGTACCCCAAGGGGGCACTTTAGATGACAACAACAATTAAGCATCTCACAGTGCTGCTTTTTCTATGCCCCAAGTTCTTCACCATCATTGTCCATAATACGTTTGTCGTTTTTCTACCCGGGCAATCGACTGGGTATGATGTGGTTTTTCTAGCTACTGTATGTGTTCCAGTTATGTCAATAAATTAGGCAATTTATTTCTTCGATCTGCGATAGTCACCATGCACCCATTGACATGGAGCCGCAGTTGGAAATTTAACAGTTGTACTACACTGCCGACAGTGAACAGATGAACAAACCAGCAAACTAGCCGGATATGTCCGATTAAGCTTTTTTCATGCATATACAGCGACAGTTCATGAAAACAGTATCACATCGATTTACTTAGATCCAATCAAGTTGATCTGGTCGTCATAGGAACGTGAAAAATGACTGACACCATGCCGGATCCTTATTGATTGACTGACTAGATTGACAGATAAACGGACTACAGGTGTACAGGTGTTGACGGCCAACTTGGTGATGATGACGAAGTTCACAGTGGTTGCTTCTGCCCTTTTGGTGATGCGGGTGATCGTAGAAGTTCTGGCGTTGATGATGATGATGAAGGCGAACAGTATTATACTGTCGTCATTTCTAACTTCTGGTAACAGTATGATAATCCCAAATGAAACCTAGGGGAATCAAGTTTTTATCCGGTGGCAAGCTGAAATGTGAGAGCAAGCAAAATTTCTCATCTAGAATGTGAAGATTAATAAGAGATATTTGCTAATCTCCAACGAAATGCAGCCTCATAACATGGGCATTATGATCCAGATTCTAAGAATAAAAGAAGCTCCTAATGAAAGAAAACCAGACTACGTTTCCTCTAGCGATGGGCCGTTGCCGCAAACCATCCGACTAAGTGGACAAATGTGATTATCACTGAGGGATCGCCCTTACGGGAGTCTTACTATCGAGCACTCAAAAAGGGCAACTATTCAACAATCTCCTCTATCTTCGTGAAACTTCGTACCTGTCATATAGCTAGTGAAAATTAAGTAATGATTATTAGCAATAATACTAGTTAAACCATCGCTTTTTGGATTTTGTCAACCTCGAAATACGACAAAGGGGCATTGCTTATCACTGGTTGACAAGTCACTTGAAACACCCGTTGAGCAACGATACAGCCTGAGAAACCACTTCAGAAATTTAAATGATCACATGAATTCATGAATTTGAACAGTTCTTGTACTTCTTTCCTAGTTGCTATTTTTGATGATGCCACATCATCTTAGGTAATCACATTGGCGAAAGTTGATGCATTCATGTTATGCTTACACGCGGTCTTCAAGAACCGCAACGTGACTAGACTAAACACAATCGTTAGTCGGTTTTCGATGGAAATTTTGTTCACATCTAAGCTCAAGGGTCGACCAAAACTCACACCAACAGACAACGTAATGAATAATTCACTTGCGAACTTACAGACAAAAATATTCTCAAGACAACAGACGGAATCAAGGATGTGTTAATGCACGGATTGACGTTTCACCCTCCGACATTTGCTAATCACTGTTACGGTCCCAGAACATTCGCATTACATTTAGTCCTCCCACCAAGACTTGACAATAAGAAGTTTGTTGAACAATGGCATACTTGAAGATCATTCAGTAGAACCCATACTGTAACATCGTCACATTTCAGGTCCCGTTAGCGCTTTTATTCAAAAGTGAAGCACTAGGGCATCTTCTAAAAGAGGTATTCGTTATATGACTTATGCTTCGCAAGCTTTCTAAACCTCCCTGAAATTGATGGAATTCTAATTCTACATTCACGTCATGCACTTGTCAGTTATCATTAGCTAGTGTTTGTTGGCAAATTCCAAGGCTGGTGAAAAATGTAGTCGCGTTGAAAGTGCAGAAATAATTGCATGAAGTTTTTCCAGACCATTTCCGATGTGTTTCTGAATCCCTATAGCGTTTGTTGCTATTCATGCAACTTGCATTCAGGCTGATCAATTTTAGTGCATAAATAACTAGTTGATTTCGTAAAATGTTTTACAACCCTAAGAAGATAAAAAGGACACTTGAGGGTAACAATAATAATTCATTCTCATTCTTTTATACATCAAACAATAAATGAGCAAGGTCTTTTATAAGAAGACCTCAGCCATGGCGAAGTCATCAAGTAGGACAGTTGACTGACTGTAAGAGGACTGAAATTCATGTCCATATTCGATAGCCTTATCCACCTGACAAAGTAGCGAAGCCGTCTATCCTTTCCAGATGGGAACAATCATCCATCGTCAACATTCAGTTCAAAGCTTACTTACGCTTAAAATGTGCCCCATCATTAAACAATGTGTTAATCGCCCATGGTTGCAACATGAA
Source organism: Fasciolopsis buskii (assembly GCA_008360955.1). NCBI lineage: Eukaryota > Metazoa > Platyhelminthes > Trematoda > Plagiorchiida > Fasciolidae > Fasciolopsis > Fasciolopsis buskii. The sequence goes on from LUCM01004115.1 coordinate 59,875, forward strand.
ATTATGAAGCAAATGATTCCATGCATTCAGTTAGTTTATCGGTGTCACTATGATTATCACCAATGCTACCATCATCATTATCAGTAGGACTTAAACGACCTATAAGCCGGAAGGTTAAAAATTTTATTAACTAATTCATCTAGATTGTACTGACCGTTCGCCAACAACCATCGTAATGACTGAGTATATGCGTGTGTGTGCATGTGTTTTTGAAATACCAACACAGGGCGATCTCAGGAGCCCATAGTATGGAGTTACGATGTCTCAGCGAACTAACATGTGCCTTCTTGTCCAGTTTTGTCCTCACCGGTCCATGCAAACGCACGTTTACCGTCCTTCCGGTCCTCAAGCCGTCACACAAGGCGTCATTTGTACGTGACCACACACAAAGAGGCACTAGGCTGTCAATCTGACTTCGGGACTTTCTACTGACCTTGTATTCACATTTCATCCTCACAAGTTTGTGTGTTTCTGTGTGTTTCTGTGTCCTCCTCCATTCTCCGTCTGTTGCCGACTCGTTTCCTCATGTGGCCCTTCATTATTTGAATGCATCAAAGTCAGTCAGCAAGTCATTCAGTCAGTCAGTCAGTCAGTCAGCAAGTCAATCAGCTAACCATTCAGCCAACCGTTCAGTCGGCTAGTCCGTGCATCTATTCATCCATCAGTCAGGCAATCATGAAGTCAAATGCAAAGGGGGTGGGATAGGGTGAGGGGAGAGAGCGCAGGCATATCATCAATCAACCCGTCAGTTAGCCAGAGTTATTCTTGCTATGTTCGATCTCTTGATGCGTCGTAAAAATGTCCAGTTGTCTGACTGACAGTTTTATGACGATTGTTTTTCTACTTCATCCCATTGCTTTCGTCTCACCGGCCGACGTAAAGTCACCACCAATGGTGATACTTCTCAAAGTGATACTGACGATGATAATGAGTGCAAATAGGAGAATGGGAAAGGCCTCCCAGATTGTCGTTTGAAAAATTCGCTTGGAAAAAAGAAAGAAGAAAAAATACACCGCTATTATCATTATTATGATTATTATCATTACTAACAGTAGAGGTTAAAACATTTCTGTTCGGACAACGATGGTGATGATCGTGATCATCATAATAATCATCACGTTTGTGTTGAATCGTTCTGATAGGCTCTTGGTAGGACAATCCGATCAATAATATCTATTTTGCATGGATAGCATCCATCTTTTTTCCCGTGTGGTAGACGTCATCAGGTAAACGGGGATGGAATTCGGAACGAAGTAATTCGATTTGTCCATCCTAAACTGAGCCCTCATTTCCCATGAGCTGAGATTAAGTTTGCGCCCGTTCGTAAGGAACGGGGACTAGTCGGAGTCTCTGCGTCGCCAACTGCGAAATCTGTAATTGACGAGCAAGGAACTGGTTTATTTCCACAGACAAACGACCGTATGATGCAATAATGGATTAGGAAATAAACCTTTCACGTATCAGAAAACGTATGGCCTTCAACAAGGACTCTGTCTTCAATCAAAAACAACTCGACTGAGTGGCTTGGGGTGAAACCTGCCCCAGTACCATTATCGGGCTACTATTTGCAACGTTAATGAATCTGATATCTCATCCTGTTTTCGGAGAATTAAGCTACTTAAAGCCCATGATGACTAGATATTTTAGCTGGGAATTTTGTTTTTTATCACTTTTCTGCAATCTTGGCCATCATGCCTTGTGTAGGCCCCTGTAGGTAATATGTCCAAACCACGACTTACCGTCTTTGTCGGAAAATACACTATAGTTTTTCAACTACTGAGAAAATGAGCAATTGTGAAATTAAAATGTTAAGAATAACTTGTAGCTTCTCAGGTGCACAATCTATGGTGCATAATTTTCGGACGGGGCCTCCGATAAGTTATTGTAAATAAGAAAGAATTCCCAGAGCAATTCGATTGGTAACCAGTTTGTAAATATCCGGACCAAACGACGTAAGAAGTGTATCGAAAAATCGATGCGCCATGTATTGGTTTTTATTGTGAATGATATAATATTAATAACACAGCTTTGTTGATTGTAAAACTTGCCTTGAGAAAGACTACCCACGGTAGTCGAAACATTGGCGCATTACATCTACCAACAACGCTGTGTTATTAATATTATATCATTCACAATAAAAACCAATACATGGCGCATCGATTTTTCGATACACTTCTTACGTCGTTTGGTCAAGAAAGAATTCGTTTGTGTAGTTTGGATTCGAAGTTCGATGCAAAGTAGCCAGATAGAACGCAAGGACACCTAATGAGAATAGCAAAGTTATACGAACTCGCGTCTGACGACCGTTCCTTGATAGCGTTAGTGTAGTTTGCTGAATACAATTTACCCTGCAATCCGACGAAGATGCCATTCCAAATCCGACCAGCTTGCACATTCGTGGGACCAGAAAATACAAATGGATTTTCAACTGCTTAAATGAAAATTGTTGTTATCTCTCCAACACCAGAGTTTTTCAAAAAAGCCCACCATTTGTGAACCTAATCGATAAGTGAGCTGCTGTCGAAATAGAGTCAGGGGAATCAGCTTATGGAAAAGGAAACTTGTTTTGCAAACCGGGCATTTAACTGGCGGCCGATCTTTTTTCAGAACGACTAGAGACGTTTCATTCATCTTGTCTTGCTTTATGCATCACGGTTTGATTTTCCCGTTTCCATTGCCCAAATCTGAACTGGTACACGATAAACCGAAAAATCACAGCTTTCGTTTTTGTTTTACATGAAAATGGCTATTGTCTCACAACGAATGCACATGTATGCGCTCGCAAACACACCCCTGCACGCGCCACCGAACACTCAGTCGATTGTGAGAGCCAGTGAGATAAAAATGAAACATTTTCCGTTACTTTCATTCTGCATTGCGTGCTTGTCGAAGGACAGGAAAAACCAAAGCGGCTATTACGACGAATCGCGTACCTTTGTCGACAATTACGGTCAACAGGTTCTCGCTTTCACAGTTCCCGTGGAGTATATATATATATATATATATATATATATAAAAGCGAGATGCAAAGAAAAGTAGATCTTTCAAACAGTGGAAATGGAGTTCACAGTTGTTTTAAGTGCTCCATTCTTTCTAAGCCCAAGATAGCAGTTTTCCCCGGGAGCTCCTAGTTGCAAGACCTATTCACACGTCGTTCAGCGTTAGTATTAGTGACAGGACATGTTTCCAAAAAAATTATGTCAACGTATCCGATAATGTACACGATTCGAGGAAGGGAACTGTTGAATGGTGAAGTGGTCGACTCATAATGAATTCTAATTCGTGATGTTCCAGGGCAAATTTTATGATCCCAGCAACTTGATATCATTGCATTTCAAATAAGAATCTGTAGCTGAACCGTCGCACGGATACCATTGTGTCATCCACGGAGATCGATTTACAGTTCATGCCGCGAATAGTGAAATCAGTGACATTTTTGGAAAAAATTAGGCCACCTTAAATTCACAGTGGAAAAAAATTGAATGAATTTCTTTATTATAATTTATAAGTTCTGCTCAGCTTGTGGCAGTATAATTCCCGAAGTTGATAGGGAACGATTAAGATAACCAGTCGAACTTAATGGGCCGCGGAGAGATTGATAACAATGCCAGATAAATAGCAGCTTGTAGAGAAACGGAGAAGCAGCAAAAAGAGTCAAAGATGAACAAGTAACCCCCCCTTTAAAAAAAAACTAAACTTTCTTTTCCGAACAGTACTCGATCATAGAAATCGAACTTGTGTAAGATGAGACTGATTCAATAACAGACGAACTGCCGAACATCTATGCAGGAGATAATGAACCAATGATGAACCAATGAATAGGATTCCAAAAGTTTCTTTACCATGTGATTTCTCTGTTTGCATTAACTAACGTATAACATTTCCAGGATACGATTTGATGTGAGCAACCATGAAGGAGACAAATTGTCCTTTTGATCTTTCAATTTATTTGATGTACTAATCACAAAGAGCCTTACCGGACAACTTTCGTCACGATTCCATAATTGATCTGCAGATTTGACTGATTACACGATAAGCCTTGTGGGAACAGATTGCCGTGCTACAATAGATGATAACACGAAAGCATAAGAGGATAACTAAGCCAAACCATGAATTTTTGGTCGTTTAGTGGTTTCTTCCTAACTTTTCGTTGCCGCTAATTATCGTCTTTAGGCATAGGACTGTTTTAGCCGCCCCAAGGGAAAGTAAAATAGGCACTTTTTAAATAACAACGCTGACAGGCATCTTCTGTGTCCTTTATGGAAACCGGTGACGTGTTTGATATAGTGTGAATTTTTATTGAAAATGGAGAAATATTTGTTTACTCAAATGCATCTGATGACCCCGAACCAAGCGCTACTGAACGAAGGAAGAATGTGCAGTTAGGAGAAAGATAAATTCTCCACCTCAGTTAAAATCCAACTTCCATGGCTAACCTCGACATTTGGTTTGCCCTGTCAGTATTCAATAGCACGATATTTAATTCTTACTTTGGTCTTCGTATAACAGTGCCGAATTCACCGCAAAATCGACGTCTCTGTCTGCGGTTTGACTAGTGTTTGAAGTATTGGTTGAAAGGTTTGTGATCGAATAAAAATAAGGATACCGTCGGAAAAAGAAAAAACAAACAAGAATTCAGTATTTGTGAGCCCATATCATTTTGCCGGGTGAATAATTTACAATCATGGATTGTGCAGAACGGGTTTTTTCATTATCGGCTTTCGTGTTCGTATAAATGTTTCATGTCGTGGTGAATGACGAGATATTCCAACCTTAAAATGAAACAACGGTCTGCAATTACAAAGGCTTTTCCAGTCCCTCCACTCAGTGTTTTTAATTGAAATGAGACAGGTTGTTTGGGCTAACCTATGGACAACGTGGATACTATCAAGTAACCTATCCCGTGAGGCACATGCGATTGTCCGCACGGCTGCACCAGTCAGTTGGATAGGTGCTCTCGTTCGCATGGACGCACTTGTGCCGTCGAATTACATTTGAGCTTGCATTTTTGTTGCTGGTGCCACTACCATAAGTATCACTACTATTATAACGACTAATACCATTGATAAGTACGTTCTTTTAGAGGGAGGGGTATGTCAAACAGGGGCAAGCGCACCAAATGTATGCACGCGCACATTCAGTTGTACCTTCGTACACGACGGAGCGGAAATCTTTGTGACATCGTGAAGTTCAGTCACGTACTCATAAGTGCCATAGTGCGTACACATTTCACGATCCTGCGCTTAGTCTCTGGCCTCATGGACCGTTCTGTGGCTTCACTTAACCCCTCTCATGTGCGATACCAACACATGTCTTGTCAATTCCTCCCTGCCTCCCTAAGCTGGAAGCCCGTTCTCTCTTTTTGTCGCGCTCTGATTTGTTGGATGCCATTTGTCCCAGAGCACATGGTTTATGTGCGCGCATACGCAGTCTACCCTCTACCGATACACACGTATGCGCGTAGGGTGCTGTCTTTCTACTACCACCCACCAACCCCGCCGTCAAACCCTGGCGCAAACCATCGCTTGAACATGCCTCAGCTCATGTGTTTGTGCGTAAATTTATTCACGTGCGCCCGTGCGTTACTTTATTAACGCGTCACGCTAGCAGACGGCTACGTGTGCGAACATGAGTGTGCGAAGACACTGACGCGACACGACGCGACGCGACGTGACACATGGCAGCGTGTGCGTGCATGTGCTTTGAAGTGCGTTCATGGGTCCGCGCGTCACAGTGCGGTCGTGTACGATTATTCTGCATTAGCGCACAGGCGAACGATCGTTCCACGTTCATTCGTCTGATTGCTCCATCCACTGCTACTTGGACGTGCGCAACGCATCTCGCCAGTTGTCCTGTTTGACCATGGTGACATTCTTGATCCGTGCTAAAGCGTTACACTTTTCACACCGTCCTGCCAGCTGGTAAAATCTGCGCTAATCAAATCGAGTTTTAATCAATTATTTAGTTATAACTGTGCGAACACGCCATCATTCTGCAGGTTCATGAGAAAATGGGCCTGCTGCCTCAGCTAAATGTCATGGATGTGCTTATCCTTCACTGTCCCCTATGTGCCTATCATACTCACTGGTTAACTCAACTGGAATCTCACTTCACTCGACAGCATTCGTCCCAAACAGTGGATTTTATGCTATACCAGTGTTCGAAATGTCACAAAATTTCTTCATCGAAATCATTTTTAGTGGAACATTTGGATTTGTATCATCCAGTCCGTGCGCATCTACCACATCGCGAACCTGACTCCTCGAACCACACTGAAGATGGTGTTGGTAGTGATGGTGATGACGATGATGCGCAAAACTTGTTGCCTATGTTGAAAAACGGTCATCGTGGTTCAAATGACTCATCCGACACTTCAGATTTGGACGCAGAAAAGGAGCCACTGGAAGCAGAGGAAGACAGAACAACACGTAAAATCTCGGATGAGGAGAGTTACGCAACCACTGATTCGAATTTGGAACCTATGACAGTGTCACGTCAAGGTCAACGTGGAAAGCAAACGCGAACCGCCTTTCCGAAAGTCTTATTTGTAGGCCAGTTGTGTGGCCAATCATCAGGTGTAGAGCAAACCAACTCGGTCACTACCTTCCCCAACCGAACTAATTTGACTCTGGGAATGCAACACCAGTGTCTGTTCTGCACATACGCCACACACAATACTGGATTGCTTTCAGAGCACTACGCTAGACACGGGATACGTCAATTGCAACTGCCTAAGGAATTAATGAATGAAACGATTGACAGTGAAACAGAAACGATGGATGAAAATATCACATCGAAATCAGCTCCTAATGTGACAAATCCCTCGAGTAAATCGAACGGACCCAGTCCAATGATGACCAGTCTCCGTTCGAACCCTCTTGCTGCAATGGATGAATTGACGAAAGTAAGTTGGATTAAATTCTTTTTGAGGAGTAGAGCCGTTTTTTCAGTTGATTACGGCCAGTTTACACTTGTCCATAGTTTAGCGAGTAGAAGTTAACAAACTCCTCCTCGGAAGCCAAATTTGATCTATGGGCTCATGCTGTGTAAAAACACATGATTTCCGGTTTCAAACGCAAGATTGCTAAAGGTTGTCATTAATTTGGCATCACTCTTTGGGTAGAACCAGTTCAATAAAACAGCACCAAAGGTCTTTGATCGAGCAGAATCAGTTTGCCGTACTGTTGCAATCAACTGGGTTTATGATGATGCAACACTAATGAGACGATAGTCAAATAACTGGTTTACCTGGCTACCATTTATTACGATACTGTTAACGTTGCTCAACGTTTAGTCCTAGTGTGTGCAGTGTCAAAGCCAAATAGATGGTCGATCAAATGAAGCACACACTAGTCCAGATTGTGATCAATCATTTAACGGGTGTCTTTGGGAAACTCCAGATGTTTTTCCTCTCGTCTAATGAGGAACAGAATAGGTATTAGTTGATATTCCGACGAAGCATGATATCACTCACTAAGACGTGTTTGTCAAGCATGGATACACAGACGTTCTCGTTTGTCCGCAGATAAGCCCAACCAGAGCCTCGGGTGCAGTGTACAAGCCTTGAACAGACAAATTCACACGAGAAATCACGTGCCTATCACTATTGCCTACGCAGACCACCCTGGTCGACTGACCAGGCAAATGACCGCAAACGCTTAGTCCATCCATCAAAACTATGAGCGAATCAACTAGATTTATTACCCGCCACCCGGTACATGCTTGTCCCTTTTATTTTGTGCGCGTGTTCGTTCGATGAACAGTAAGTTTGCTGTTCTTCCAACGGTGGGAGCATGCACACACAATATCAGGGACGGTCTCATTAGGTTTGGTCATCCTGAGAGGTGATCAGCCATTTCTGACTATTGGATGGCATTCTAATCAACTTGTGTGCATGTTAGTGCTGCGAGGCCAACCATATAATCCGGTTACTAAACTTTTTCAGCTAATCCACTTTCAATAGTTTGTCATCGACAAGTTTCAGTCCGTAGAAAATTATCTAAGACGGGATTTGTCTGTGGATGAGTTTTTCGTTTAAATCGATTCACAGGCGAAAGTTCAAGTTCATTAAACAAAACTCACTTCCTAGTATGAAGGGAGGCCATTATAACCGAACTAGCATGTGGGTTATTCACTAATCAGTGGGGGGGCACCAGTGCGTTCCTTCTCCCTTCCGTGATAATCGGTCTGATCGAAAAACTTACCCATCGATCTGGTACGATAGCGGGCACCGTAACCCCTATGCCGGGTTACCAAAAGGAGTAAACAGCCAACATTTTACCACATCTTCATGTTGAAGTACTCCTTACTATATGATGAAATCGAAAAACAACCCACGAGCCGCTGGCCCCGATAGTTTGGTGCCGTGATAACCGTTATATCTTAGCGACCATGAATAACTGTGTTGTGAAACATGCAAACAATCACATTCGTGGACTGCAGGTTCTTCGTGGACCACTGTAACATTAGCCGATTTCGAAAGAGCTCCAGCCATGTTCCCTCGGCCTATACTTATTCATGTTCCATTTCTTTAGTGTCAGGTGAAAGTTTGACCGCTGTCTATAAATGGCAAGCAGCGCCCATCGAAATTTGGGTTCACATAACAGCTTTTGAACTGTTTTAAAAATCCGATCCTGTTCACACTTTGTCATAGAGTACACCTTCAACATTTGACCAACTTCACAAGGGACTACACAATGAGTACTGTTAGAAACTGTTCTGAACTGAAGTAAGCACTTGTGTACTGAACACTATCAGAATGAGTCTTGTAGTCGTTAATGTATACATTTTTCACAGTTACTGGGCATCACTTATACGGAACTTCCACAGAGGCTATCGGTACAAGTGTACGCAGGATGGGCGGTGCTTGAATTTTCACACTACTTTGCAAATTACTGGTGGTATTTAGTAATACGATTGACAGTAGTGCAAGTGGTGGTGATATTAGTGCCAGCAGCAGTAGTTGAGGTAACGACTGACAAAACATTATTGATGATAACAGTGGTCGAATTGGTTTTGGTTGTAATTTTGGTAGTAATTTTAGCGGTCATTCAAACTTGTCTGACCTCGGTAATTCTGCCGATTTATATTGGTCACTTGGCGATTCGATCCAAATATCGTATTCAAATTCCTTGTTATATGTGTATCCAAGACACCATCCGCTATTGTTTTTCATCCACATTTCCTTGCTGTCTGGCGTTCTGTACTTTTTATCTGGATCTAATTGTGCAGTTAGTGCAATCTCACGTCATACGCGTCAGTCTATCCGGTTGTATGCAGGTGACATGCGCTAAGTTCCGACGGACCGAGACATTTTGTTGCACGCCTTAATCTGGACTGTTGATCGGGTTCCATTGTTTGGTCTTTTGTCCCATAACAGTTCGACTTTGAGTGGGCCCATTTTGGTTTTGTCTTTCAGTTCGAAAAGGAATTCTGGCGTAGTCTTTGACGACGTCAGAATAGTGTTCCACTTATGTGCTATAACAGCGACTGACAGTTTTATCCGGCACAATGTACCATCAGTGGTTGTAGAGAATTACGGCGTCCCAATTGGGTTTTGAATCTAACACGTGGATCTCTACGAACCTTACATTGCATGCATTAGCGTTAGTGTTAGAGTCATCATTCGGTCTGAAATATGCTCCAAGCTTTGTTTTGACACTTTCCTATTTTTTGGACACCGTTATTTGGACTTGTAAAGAAAGTTGACATGATCGAATTGTAGTTTGTAGTTACGAGAGCAGTCTGCTAATCGTCAATACCCAGTGTCTGTTCAAACCCGTCATACTGTCCGCTTTGGTCTTTCCTTCATTCTATGAACCGCAAACTCCAGAATTGTGAAAAACCCTTCTTTGTTACAATACTATCATCTTCATGCACAATGCTAACTATTAGATCCTAGGGTTATGGGGAACTGTCGTTTCTGCTGCAAAGGATGGATTTCAATTGTGTTGATTAGCAGTATTTTAACTTCCACAAATTTACACATCAATCAGTAGAGTCAACAACACCGACTATCGCTTTCGCAATTCGGGAGCTAACGAGAAGTCAAATCAATTGGATGAACGCGATAGGGTGAATTTATGTTTTCCCACTGTGTGAGGGTATAATCACACCAATGGTAAATAAAATCCAAAGACAGCTACGTTTCTGTGTAGATTCCTTCGTCGAACCAGTGAACAACCGGAGATGTGTTAACATGGGATTCTGTAGACGGTGGTACGAGCAATAGGGTATTTGAAATTTGGGCATATAGTATGGGTAGATGGAACTTATGCAAGTGCCAGCGATGTCAAATGTTTGAGATGATTTGCGGACGAAGTTTTGATATATATTAAAATGCCTGTTAAATATAGTGTTCAATAATGCTATTCTAGATAGGCCAACCCAGTTAAAGATATGATTTTAGATCGCTTTAGGAAGCAAAAATTCTTATCCCACTAACCTGGAGAAATAGCAGCAAAACAGTCAAGGCGAGCAGTGACAGTTACCAGATAAAACATTCCCTTTGAGTAAATACAAATGGAAAAGAGGAAGAAAGCCCTCCCCACCCCGGTCATTTTCTCGTCCTGCATATTAGGGAGCTCATAGGATACTTGGATCGGTGATCTCGGAGTACCTGACAGTCCATAGAGTGATAAAGAGAGATCATTACCGATATTTCCGGATTTACATTGTGTTAAGAAATGACCGTTTAATGTAAAAATGATGGGCACATGAATGTGAGGGCTGCAGGCCAAAACAGTCGGCCTAATATGCACATATGCTTGAACTATGTAACAGACTGATAAAAATTCGCTGACTTTCTGGATCCCAAACACGACACAGTCGAGCATGAAGGTTACCGAACATTAACTTTCCAAAGAACGCTTGAAAGTGAATGTTGTTTTGTTTAAACAGGTTATCTGATTTGTGACTACCTTTTGTTGTTGATGTAATCTCCTGTTCAAAGACAGATAATCTTACAAGTTTTAGACAGAATTGCTAGAATACATGTATACAGCATATCGTCCCTAGGAAAGAATCATAACGTTGATCCCGTCCGAAACAGTCTAAAAGGACTATATGTCAGCGATAAATTGCAGACCTGATGTTGAACGCAGCACGTAGCCGTGATCACAGTTAGTGATTACCGAGTCGAGATACTGCGACTGGTGAGGACTATCGGCCTCTTTTTGCACTCATCCTGTCAAACGCGTCTAATCACTGTCCTCTTCGCGTTTGTTTGTCTCGTTTCGTGAGACATACTGCTGAGAAGCTGTTCGAGGCAGTTGCCCATTAAATAGAACATCTGCTTCAATGACCAGAATTCGACTCGACATACTGACAACTGAAATAGACCGTTCCACTTCTGTTGTCATCATCACTTCCAGTGCGTGTCTGCATCCGTGAGTTGTGTGCTGGTGATATTCTGTTGGGGGCATCCGAACATGCCGTCTAAGTCTTTTCTCCTTAGATCATCTGTTTCGTCGAAATCAGTTTTGTCGTTGACTTTCTAATTGTTCCACTCATTGATTATTCCATGCGAGCCGAGAGTGCGCATTATCCGCTTCTGTTTGTTCATCCAACATTGCCTGCGTACGTGTTTGTCCTTGTCTGACTTCTGTGCGTGCGTGTACCCCCTTGAGTGATTTTGCTTGTTTGTGTGTTGTCTTGGGAGATGTAACACCGCTTGGTTTCTGAATAGCCCTTAAGTGATCGATTCAGACTAGTCACAAATTCGTGTTCACACTCCTTCCCACCTGCGTGTTAGCAGGCTCAGCGCTAAGCAAAATACTTTAACAGTGGCTGAGGGAAAATCTGCCGTCACCAACATGGTAGTCTGCTTACACATGGTTTCGTGAGCCAATATATTCTTCGTGTTCTTCGGTACATTTGTAAGCCTTTGAATGTATCTTTCCACACCTGGACAACCAGCCGACCGTCTACGCTTCCTTCCTCGAGGCTAGTCAACCGGTCTCAACGTGAGGACATTAATGGCAGTAGTTGCACTCACCGATGCGTGATCTTTTGGGTCTAATTTCTCATTTCATGTTCATCATATAGTCATCATCATCCTTCTCGTTTTCTTCTGCGCGGACGATCAGACCTAACACCGTATAACCCTAAACAACAGAGCCTTGAAACTATCATCCCCACCCATACGACCGCTCCGTTGGGTCATACTGCTTTCCACTCACAGTGGATCCCCTGTGGGAGGCATTGTTGGTTGGTTTGCTTGCAAGGGCTGTTGTAGAGTTGCGTTGCAGAATGGATGCAAAGTTTATAGGGATCGGCCCTAAGGAGGAGTGGGAGGGACAGACAAGAACAAGAGCGCAGTCCCACCACCAACTTAATCCACCAGACAACCGTGACCTTTGTATCACACAATAGAGAGAGCCGAGGATACGTATGATGACGACGGCTGTTGCATCGTTGCCAGTGTGTTTTGTGACCTGCGAGTTGTTAGCAAAGAAAATAGGCCAGCTTCTCTTATGCGGCCGTACGCGCGCACGCACATTGTTTGCCCTGGGGGCAATTGATGAATGACAACCCACTGACTTGAGATTGGCAGGCAGGCAGGCTATCAGTCAGTCAGTCAGTCAGTTAACCAGTCATGCAAGCAAACAGACAAACAAGCGAAGAAGGAAGCGGGAAAGCAAGGAGCAGATTGTGGAGCAAGCAGATAGCCGAGTAAATACCTGAGTGTAATGGAAATGGGTTGGAGCTGCCAGCTTCGTAATACAACATCGGGAACGGCAAACACCATGCAACAGAAAGCAAGGTGGATGCTAAGGCCACAAAGCATAGAGCCGCCAAACAGCAGCTAGTGCCAAGCCAGTCAGCCAAATCAGAGTTGACACAAAGAAGTTAAGTCAATTTAGACTGACTGACAGCATGCCCTCAACTGTCCTCCCAGATAAGCTTGCAAGTAGGACTTAGTGAGAAACGATTTACTGCTTAATTGTTTGGCGGATAGATGAAAAATTGGTGATCGGCTATCCTTGGACGGATTGTGCTCGTTTTTTACTGAGCTTGGAAATCCAGGACCTAAGAACTTACGGGTAATTTTCTTTGGGCAGTAGTCAATACCGACAATAGTCAATTTTCTTCTCAATGTCTCGACCAGATACAACATTGGGCGATGAAAATCGTGCCTAATAGTATAAATGAGCTAACATAAAAAATAATACCAGTATCGAAAAACATAATATTAATTGCTGTTTGATATTAGGTAGCAGACATTTTGAGGACCGGAACGTATTATACCAACTGTTCCTAAATTTTGCCGCAGTTCATCTTCCATTGTTAAACTTATTGAATGCTTCAACGCCTGTTCCGTCCTGCCTGCGAAGTCCCATGATCCGTGGGAGGTCACGGTCCCCCTGATGAGATCTGAAGTAGAGACAAAGGGACTGTAAGGCATGTAATATTATTTGTACGGGATTTCAACAGTTTAGCCACCACCAGTCCCACAGTGCGCTCACTGTGGGACTGGATTTTCGGCATGGTCACTACGGTTATACAACTGTGATAGTATGAGGCAAGAATGATACTGCGACGAATAGCTTTCGTGATTTTCGGAGCTGGCCTAATCACAAGAGCCTTCGACTGCCTATGGTGCTAATCCACAATCACATGAAATTCTCAATTTTCAAGGTAATCATAAGGCTTGCACGTTTGATGAGTCTATGTTCGAAGCATGTCAAAGCAGAACCACGCAAAAGTGGGAATGTCAACGGACAGTGTGCAACTGAGCTTTTTTGAGATACTGTACCAGGCATAACCCTTGAAAATCATAACCCTCGTTAAAATAGTTTGAAACAACACTTTCCGTTAGTAAGTTTAATCTCGTTGAATCCAGGTGTTTATAGATGATCTCACAAGGATAAAATGGTCTTCATTTCTCAAACGATAAATCACTTGTTCCAGCTCGATAATCCAGCCCGGTTGCCTGTCAGGTTTTCTTGCTGACTTTTCTAGTCGAAAACAATGCTGATGAATAAACTGAGGCTTCTTGAATCGGTGACATCATCGGTCGAATAAATCCCATCGCCTTAGGCAATATCCATATATAGTTTAAGTAATAGAACCAACTATCTTCAGTGCCGCTAGCCTTTGAACAAAACCTTGAATCCTAAGGTGAAGAATCACTGAAGCCCTAAATTTGTCTTCCGTCTTACCGCTACAACGAAGTTTAACCGCTATCAATGAACTAGATCGGTAACGATGGTGTGACTTCAGCTATTGGAAACTGTTCAGTTTTAGCCAAATTGCATGAGGTGCTTACTGGTGCAAATGAATCAGCTTTACTTATTTCTAAGTAGATGTTTTTAATAAATGTTGTATGACCTGTATATCAGAAATTCAAAAGCAGCTTTTATTCCTGTACCTAATCCGGTAGTTTCTATCGGTCATGTTAATCCTTTAGATATATCGAATTCCTTGAATTTGAATGCCGTGTCGCGAGAAGAAGTTAGCGAGTAGAATTCTTAGTTAATTAGTCCCAGATTTGCCGTAATCGGGGTGGAGCGTGCCAGAATCTTCCACCTAAGAGCTCAAACTTAGAGCCTGGTACCTAAGCATTCATATAAACTATGTGATATAGCCAAGTCTATCAGGTAAAAAGAACAATATCAATCAATGCATTATGGTGTACAATAATATAGTGCCAACAAAGCATGACACAAGACAGCACAACAAAATGTGATACAAAAAATGGGGTGCAACCACATACGTTTAGCTTACTTCAGTTTTTGGAACCATTAACCTTTCACCAAAATGCTCTTATTTTCATTTCTGCCACATAGCACAATATACTCACAACACAATTAGAAGTAGAGAAATAGGTAAACATCAGCTGGAAAATGATAAATTGCACAACTGTACAGAAGAAGAAGGATTTCGCAAACAAAGTCTCCGTTGACTTTGGCATTGAGCTCTATCACCTGTCGTCTTCAACCATCGTTATAGGGGGAACCTGTGGACCCAGACCAAGCTGCAACTGCACTAGTTAGTCCACTGATTAAGGTCTTTGCACCTTTTTCCATGCCACTGACTGGACTACTTTAAACCATTTTCCAACCATCACCTGCCTCGGAGAACAGCATACGAGACAGGCGTTCTGTGAATTTATACAAAACATGCCCCAACATCCTTTATGCACTCTCACTCAACACATGTTCTAAGTACTGGACCCTAGAATCTTGTACCTCACGCAAACCTGAGTCCATGACAAAATTTCCTCACCATATCCGAATAATTCTGCGAAGACAACGGTGTTCAAGCACTGAAAGCCTTCTCTCATTTGCTCCGAAAGTTCAGGTTTCTGAGGCATACAAGAGAACCGATAGCACTGCTACCAACTGAACCCGACTTTAGATAGAGTACTGTTGACACCACAGATTCCTGTGTGGCGAAGACGCTTCATCCGATAAACGACCAACAGGTGAGATACAACCATTCAAGTAACTAAGTCTGTCCACCTCACCCAATTCTTGTCCTACAAGTTCGGCCTCGAGGCAGTCCATTCCAGTCCTATGTCGCCATTTTACACTTTGAAAGTGCAAAACGAACGTACACTGTCCTTCAGACAATAAGGAAACTTCTTTCATTCTTCATTCAATAGCACAACATTGTTCGCATATTCTAAGTCAGACAGTTTCTTGTCTGCGAAAATATGCGTGCCGTCATACTAATATGGGAAGAAGGCGATTTCACTGACAAATAAAAAACCAATTTCATTTGACTCTTTTGCCAGTTTCTGTTTTCAGGTCACCATAGGGGTACTTCTGCAGTTATTCACAGTAGCCAGTTTACTGTACTACACAAATGGCAGTTTCAAACACCTGTCGCGTTTTTCTCCTGTGTGCGTCCATTCAAACACGTGTTCAATCAAACAGTCACCGATACTCCTCTCGTCGTGGACATTTTTTCCACTACATGTCCACGAGATCAAAGACTTTGCTAGGCGTCTGCTTTGTTTGTTTGTTTGTTTTTTTTTCCACCATGACCGCGCGTTTGGCACTATTCTGTATCCATTAATTTTGTAAATACAAGTTGCAAATTCGTCGTGTGTTCGCCCTTGTACCACTTCCACTGTCTCTGTTAAAAGCGTTTTTAGGTTACCACTTCAGCTTATTTGACCTCGTGATGGTCACAAACATCAGACTAAATTTAATGCTCCTGTTCGAGTTAGTTACCGAGACGGACTAGTATCAGTAACTAAGGCAGGTGGGCGAATAAATGGGAAATAGGGATTGTCCACGTGTTATGCTGTTACTGTTGTTACTGCTCGTATGCCCATCGGTTTTCAGTTCTGCCTACTTTCGGTTCACCTCCAATCTGGTTAAGTTTGACTAATGTCGTCCAGAATGGTCCATTTGGAACCATACTCGACTGATTTTTGAAATGAATAAAGTAACTGCATCATGGTATCGTTAGAACGACCGGCACGGAAGATAGCATTCTTTCCCATACCAAGAAGCCGACTGTTACGAAACAATGTTGCCTCAGCGGAAACATACAAACCGATCATTTTTCCGCTCTGCGTCATTCCATTCAACCGAGAAGCTAGTTAGGCTTATTCGAATATAAGTTGGACAAAATTGTATTTTTAATCTACTCAGCAGTTCCCTTCGTCGGTGACATTGAAATTGCGATTCGTCCGATCAACTCCGTGGTAGTCCTGAAAATTCTGGGCAACATGTGTGAATTATTATACTTTTTCTGATTCCTTTGGCTTTTTCTTTGCCAGTATCCTGATTGTTAAAACGCATCGGAATTGTCTTGACATATCTAAAAGCAAATGCAAGCGAAAGAAATTAAATAATCTCACAGTACTTAGTCCACTTCTTGTTTCGCAAGTTGGAGGTCGTTGAATGGGGTTCATATATAGGACACGTTTCATCAGGATTACTGCCACTCACCAATTCCGATAAATGCAGCAGCTGCACGTTACGGAAGAAAGTGATGAGCCTCCGGCTACTTACAGTCTATCGGAGTATTTAGGGGACTGGTCGCCAGATGATATTGGCCACAAACTCACCTTGACTGTAAGCTAACTGACTGACTTAGTCAATCTGTGCGCATGTGCTTTACATGAGCATTTGGAAATCGCTCCTTTCTTTTATCCTTATTCTGGGCCATTTAGCTGTGTTGACAAAATTAATAGATGGTGATTGTCACGTTGTCCTCGTTGCCCTTGGAGTAGGCGCAATAATGCTAGAAGTGATGGGTTTCTAACCGTCACTTACGGTGGTATCATGTGAAATGCAATCTAAACTTTCCAGATGTTTTTTAGCAACTCGGGCGACAGTTATAAAAAGATCCTTCTTCTCAACTGTTGCAGTCACCGTAACAACCTTACCACTTGTCTATCCACATGCGACTCAAGCAAGCAAATCAAGGGATAGTGAAGTTCAACTTTCAATAAATGCCCACTCAACGTACAGTGGGCACTCAAAAGCCGTCCTCGTAACGGAAGAGGCAATCAATCAACTGCGAACCAGTTCGAACTGGAAGTGGTACCTTCAAGTCAGTAATAATATGGGGTTTCAAGATCATTAGTTTTATAATTTGCTAACACGTTTAACGGCCGCCATACAACAAACATTAAACGCCTTTTGGTAGTACACTGTAAAATCCCATTTCAAAGTAGTTATTTAATGTCGCAGTTTTGTTTCCAAAAAATTCCGAGCAGTCATTCAATCCGGTATCGATGTGTCTCTCATGGATCACTTTGAATTGGCTTTAGACAGGCGGAATTCCATTGGTTCGATTCCGGTTGTTAGTTTTGACTTCTGGATGGGTAAAATGCCAATTTGAATAGGTAATCGTTGATAAATGGGTCCAGCGTTACAAGGAAGTCTCAATTTACTGTGGTTCGTATATCACAATAGGGATTTCCTTGCGAGCACCCTTCACCACTCAATCTGACCGTTACGGGCAAGTTAAAAATAATGTGCTCTCCTAAACTTCACTGTAGAACCGACAGCAGACATCTTGTTCAATAGCTCAGACAAATCTTCATGATGATTTTTCCCATGTGATTAGGCCTTCGTTTATCCGGCTAGAGCTCCGCCTCGTAAGTATTACTCTGTCCCCATTAAATGGCGTCAAACATGATCAGTGCATCTCGAGCGCATGGGTGAGTATCAATGAAGCACAGTAAACTCACTTTTAGCATGCTTAGAGAACAGTGGGACCTCAGGCCCACTAGGCTACAATGAACAGCTAAGACATCTATCAACAACAACACTAGGGGCCACTTAAGTTTTTCCGTTTCCCACCAGCCTGTATGTTGTCCCGCTCAGTCCACTTGCATCGGGTCGTGCATTAGTGAACCATAGTGCATTGTAATCTCAATTATGATCACATAGATGAGTGAAGTGCCATTGTTTGGCTACCTTGTCGGTTTCTGTCTACCCTTCCATCTATGCGGATAGTTGAACGAGGACTCTCGAGTTCCAAATGGTACCCCTTTATATGATGACCTTAGACCTTCTTCAAGACTGAGTAGCACAGTTAAGTATCTATCATGTTTATAATCTTGTTTCGCTCTTTTTTATTAATTCTCATGGCGGTATTGAACGGTTACACTGAACATTTTGTTCGAAACGAGCTTTTCAATTGCATACATTCCCAGAGATATTAAGGGCTCCAACGGTGTTAAGACGGAAACCTTTTCTAAACATTTCGTAAACCCATTTGCCACAGTTGGGGATTCCAGAACAACCCAAATTGGACTACACGAAAAGTGTGGGATGTGTCGATGGATTTTGGAGATGACGCAACGATTAATGCTGTCTCTTACTTTAGCTCTAAAAATCGCGGGTCAAGAAGATTGCAAGTAAACTCTTGCACTTTCTGATGGATCAGTATCTCCCCGACTGACCAGATTATCTAACTTTTCCATTTTCAGGAACTTTTACATTTTTGTCCGTCTTTCTCAACCCTTTGGATTTGACCCTACAAATGTATTCATAAGGCTTTTGAGGACTTCTTAGTTGATGGAAAATCCCAGATATTGGTTTATATCAATCGAGCAAGTGACT
This sequence comes from Fasciolopsis buskii, assembly GCA_008360955.1. Classification (NCBI taxonomy): domain Eukaryota; kingdom Metazoa; phylum Platyhelminthes; class Trematoda; order Plagiorchiida; family Fasciolidae; genus Fasciolopsis; species Fasciolopsis buskii. Next base: position 78,909 of record LUCM01004115.1, read on the forward strand.
TTCTTGTTTATCGAACTAGTTCGTCCAAGAAAACTAGCAACAGCAAACTTCCTCAATTTTACCTACAAGTAAATGATCCAATGGACTATCAATTCAAATAGGAATCCACTACGGCAGGAACGCCTCCAACTGAACTTGCGTAATTCCCCCGAAAGTGCTTTAAGCACGCGTCAAAACAACGTCGTCTACGGTCCCAACTAAGGCATGCAGATCAGCATCTGGATAGACACCTTCTAAGAATTTAGTGGTCCATTTTTTCTGATGGAATCAGGTTATCCGACGTATATGCGCATAGTAGGATTTTGTGGTGCGAAAAAACCCCTGTGAGCGAAGGTAACCAATCTTTAAAGTCGGAACTGGCAGAAGCTCCAGAAAGTATTGCACACTCCTTTTATATATGATCTAAATGGCTCACCTGCAAAGACTAGTGAATTACCCAAGTACGGAGTGATTCCACGGCAGTTTTCTTGTTTAGGACAATATCCGATCGGTCGCATGTACTGCTTTTTTGAAAACCGATAAAAACCAATCGATGGCCCCTCTAATCTTTTATTCGGCGTCGACGTAAGGTAGATGAGTTCATAAATCACACGGATTAATGGTCCTTACATTTCGTTATTGTTAAATACTTATCCATTTCAAGAGATGTTATAAGAATCCTAACACTGAATGGGTTGTGGTAACGATCAGTATGGTTATGAAACAAATTCACAATTGATTTTGTCCGTATACTCTACGTTACTTCCGAGAAACGGCCACGACGCTCAGGGAATTGGGAGGGTCAGTCGAACGTTTTAGGGGTTAGTTGCCCGACAGGGTTTGACGCTGAACAGTTTCCCAAAAACAATTGTGGAACGAGCTCTCGAGCTTCCAACTCGTTTACATAAAATCGTTCATCACTACCGAGTTGATTTCGCAGTGGATTGACAAAGAGGTGAAATTATTATGGTAGATATGGAAACCTTATTAATATGCCGGTGGTGGTCAAACGGATACGGTCGTGACGTTCGGACTTCAGGGTGGTTGGTTCGAATCCGCCCATCGTCGGTTAACTTAGCCAGTTGGCAGCGCCCTGTTGGAAGCGGCCTCTTTTTTGATAAACCCTACTCGCTCATAAACAATGTAGAAAAGCAAAAGTTCTCTTCTTAGTATATGCAAAAGTTCGTTCGCAGATTACAGTACCAACTGCTCAACATCATTGTTGGGTGGGAAACTTTCTGAAATCAGATTTATAACACCATGGTTACTGATTCATCCAGTACCTATATTCTCGGGTTTCATCCGAAAGGTTTGGGCGAACCACTAAACTTCATTTTGTGTGTATATCTTGCGGGGAGTTAACGCGCACCGAGCTGCAAATACGACAAGGGTAGATCGACAACTGTACCTATGTTTATCACTGCTGCCATATGTAACTTCATCCCAATTTGTCAGTCGATCGAATGAATTTAACTCCTCTTCATGTGCTCACTGAATTTCTGTGGGTTTTGTTACTGACATACGTATCATCAGACATACACATATGTATACGCATGACACAAGAAATAACTGGTTTTAGACACAAATCAGCCATGAGAAAATGTGCTGATTAGACGTCGAACTGGGTGGTCTCACCCACCCCGTAACATTAGCACACGACAGGTGTTTCTTCACTTGTTTGTCCGTTGTCCCGATTGCAAGTTCATTTTCCCTTTGCGGACTTGCCTTCTGGATTCGTGACGTTATCGGTGACATTTGTGTCCGGGTCCGTGCGGGTTTGTTTGATGGATAGCGCCAGACTGTTATCGTCTTTCGCGTACACATACGGACAAAAGTTTCACAAACCCCTATTGTATCCACCACCTCAATTAACCGTTACGATTACTAATATTACTGTCATCCTAGTCACCACAACAGTCTTCATCGTCTTTGCGAGCCGTGGGTCGTTTATTCGCCTGACCAATGATGCAGTTCTTCCGTTCTTCTCTTTTTTCTATCATTCATCCGGGAAAGGGGTCGGAACGTGTGACACATATAAATACACCAACGAGAGACTATCAAAGGAAATATTAATGCCTTCCAAATCAATGCTCTTGTCCGATTTTATGTTTACATCTGAAGCACGGTAAAAGGGATAGGCTGGGCCGGGACTTTCGAATCTTCGTGACGGAGTCCCGAGGGTAGGCGAACAATTGCAATTGTAGAGCTGTCAGTCACACCTGTCATTAATTAGAACGAATTGTGTCGGCCGGTTTAGAGCGCTGCATTGCTTGTAAACCGACGGACGGAAGGAATGAAGACTAGCAAACTAACCGATTGGATGGCCGATCGCACCCACAACTGCATCCACCAACAACAGATGGATAAAATCAAAAATCCTCGTCCGTGCCGGGAAGCGTTGGCGAGCTAACCACATAATAGAAGATAAAAATGGGCACCCATCTAATTACACCATGTAAAGGTGTTTCTGATGATTGATCCATCCTTAGCATCCTAAAAAACAAAATTTCAGATTTGCAATAAAAAAAATGTTTGAGAACCTTGGTCGTTCTTCCGCTTAGCGGCTGGACATCCTTACAGCATCCGCCCACCAATACCCATGAAGTGCACCCCTACAAAACAATCCAGACTGCATCGGCCGTTGAGCAGGCTAATCAGGACAGCGCTACCCGTGGCATCGAGCGAGATAGTTGTTCATGCGTTTGCTGCTTGTTAGAGTTCCCTTTCTTTTGTTCCACCTGTCTCCTCTGTCCCGAACCGAATCTCTTTGTCCTTCCCGCCTACACATAATATCCACACTGATGACACCCTCGATACTCGCAACAGCTCCTTGTCAAATAGTGTAGTACGTGATTTTCAAACTACCTCATATTTTCTCAAGCCTCGTCAACTTATAAATCCCGGCTCCTTCAATGTGCACACGGTCATACAGGCTCGCAACACAGGCGTGTTTAGCTCGGACAACGGACTTACTCTCGACTGATGTCTGCTGCGTTAGCAAACACGAATTCACGATTCGACTAGCATAATTCAACTAACTGCGCCTAATATCTCATCAAAATATTTGCTGTGCATACCAGGAGACGAATTAGCTCAATCTGCAGGTCAATGCGGTGTAGGAAATCTTGAGTGGGAAGGGTGAAGCGGCCCTCTTAGACTGGATCTCGGTTAACAGTTGATTGTGCACCGTAGTTAGCAACAGTTGGTGTAATTCTGTCCAGAACTTTAGATCATAGTGCACCACGTACGTCAAATCGGACCATGCACTAGTTTTCGTGCAACTTTTGCTGCAACTCAAAAGCCGTGGACGCAGAGCGCAAACCTGATTAATCGTAGAAAGTCTTTTTGATAAGGCTGTTGGAGATTGTTATGAAGATGAACCATCAGACGAGTTAAGAAACCCGACGAGCAGTCATGTAGATGAGTATGGGACCAAATCAGGCAGGCGATACATATGACAACAGGTTTCACCCGTGATCCTAGTTATTTATCGCTCATCAAATACACTGGATCTGGCAAGGGTCCCTAACTACAAAGTGGTGAATAAGATGTGCGAATAGCTGCAGTGTCGGTTAACGATAAACCTTAATAGGGGATCGTGCGAGTGGCCGAAGAAATGAAAGTAGCTGCTGCTTTGGATAACAGCCAAGGGCTTGTTAAGCTAGTACGCGACACCGGTGGGTGGTGAGCTCCAGTTAGAGAAGTCATGTGTGGTAGAAATGGAGATCCCATTCGTGACAGACAGCAAAGATTGGACCACTGAGCTGAGCATTTCAAGGATCAGTTTAGCTGACCACATGATAATGGACCTAGTCCGACGAACGCAGCCGCGAATCCTTGGGATGTGTCGCTTGAATTCCCCACTCATCTCGGAACGGAAATGGAAGTAGGGTCGAATATTCGACTGCTGGAGAGGGAAATAGCTTCCGGGCCCCACGAACTCTCTCCTTCTCTCTCGTTATTTCCTAACTGGACGGGTGGGTCATGAAATACCACCTACCTCCTTGCTTCGTCATGTTTGGAAGTTTATGCCGGCGATTTTGGAATCATGTACTAGTGTATCTAACTCAGCCTGAGGGTATCTCACGTCTTCATAATTGGTGTCCGAAATACCCATCAATCAGCTCGCTGAAATCATTGAAAAATATGTCAGCGATCTACGAAATGTGGGGGGGGGGGGGCTAGCGTGGTCATTTTTCTGTATAAACAGAGTGACTGAAATCAAGTGCGTTGTACATTTAAACCGTATTCCGTATTTTCTTTTATCGCAGAATTCCTTTTTTTCTCACTTGTGTTGTTTTCACCCACGCTGTACCTTTTTCATGTTCGCTCTTGCCATAGCAGTGTGTTACTTTCGGGAATCGCAAAAATCTCTGGGCTTTTTATGCTGTTCAACGGTAAACTGTGATGTTGATTATTCTGATGCTCTTGATGGTTGGTATAGCACAGGGAAGCAGTGGTTGACGCGTTTAATATTTGTTACTCGTGGCGGAAATTCCACGTCATTTTAGGTGCTGGATCATGTTATGCTGATCGTTTTTAATTGGTCGCTTCTTTATAGATACTTTAGAATATAGGTGGTAGTAATTTTAATTCTCCGTAATGATAGCATTACTCACGAGACAGTTTTTCACGCGTTTCTCATGCGAAACCAAGTCCATCGTTATGGTTTTTGGTACAACTGTTTTGTAGTTTGGATTTGCCCTGCATGTTGCACTGAAGTTCTCTCATTCTGGTGAAAGCTTCTGGCACTTGTAAAACGCATCATTGAACTTTGATCCTCTGCAAGTCATTAGTCAACCATTTTTGATCACGTTGACTCAGATGGTTAGTTTGGTGCTTCCGACTGAGATGTCACATAGAGTTATAGAATGTATGCAGGCTCCGTAGACAATTATGAAATGAAATCCTCTCAACGGTGATTTATGTGTAAAAGTGCCACGGCGAACTTAAGATTGACCACTTTCATTGCCACCTCGAAATGTGTTTTGTTAGCAAGTACCTACATATAATCATCACACAATGCATCGTTTTTATTCTATCCATTGTCTTCGAACCGTAACCGAATCAAATGCAAGTAAATAGAAAGTTCTGTTCATGTAATGCCGGCAACCAAAAACGTGATTGCGGATCCCTTGTCGTAGACAGGGCTGTTTTATTCTCTTTGGAAATCAGTTTGCTCAAGAAATCTGTCAGTCATTGCTGTTTCTTCATTGCTCCAGTTGGTCTGAACCAGTCAAGTCAGCACGCGTCATTGTGTTGTCGCACGCGCCCAACGAGCAACACATGATTTTCTGTGATCACCAGACAACGAATTCTCTCACGCACTGATCGTTGTCTTGTTTTTGTCTTTATATTTGAATGCGTATGCTTGTTTCTGTTCGGTAGGTTTTCAGTTCGAGGTTTGAGGAAACAACTTGACTTTCAGTGTGTACTTTTATAAGTGAGAAAAACCAACATCATTATTGTTATTGATCGAGCTAATCGCCAAACCGTGTCAACAAACGACCAATGCGCTGCTCCATGTTTACTCAACCCCTAAGTGGTCATGGTTGTGTTCGCTTTCAAAGCGTACTTGTCATTCTCTAGGTCCTTTTCTATGTCGGAGACTGTCAACTCATTCGCTTGCGCATTTGTATTTGTTGTTTCCACACCACGTGACAGTGTGTCAATATTAGTCTTTCCTCGTACCTATTTGAACCCTCATGTGTTCCCTTAGTGTAATATTCGTATTTCATCTTAGCGGAATCGAGTAATTCTGCCTGAGCTGATATGTCCACGACTGATAATTTTTCACAATGGCTATATTCCTTCATCGTCCAGTATACGTCCCATTCTCCGTCAAAATGTGATATTAAAGCACCGGTCAACAATTTTTCTTCGGTCTGCTGATTCTACCTAATAATATGACTTGGAGTACATGTCTTTGTTGGGTGTTTTGAGTTTATAACTAGGGTGACTATGCCATTATGTGTTCAGCCACAGAATATATTGGTGAATCACTATTGTCTAGTTGAGGCCAACTATTGGGACAACGGGTTTTATTATTCCGGTTAGCTGTTTATTGCCGAGTTTTGATCTTTGGCTGACGAGTACCTCGTCTATCAATAACCAATCTAATATTGTTTGACAAATTTAAATGCGGTGTATATACCTAAATTTTTGAAAATGTGTTTGGACAATGTCCCTCCAAAATCGACATCCGTTGTCCGTAGTATCACGGTGTTAAAAACAAATTCGGCCATTTAAGGGTCATGTATCAAGAGTAAGTAACAGAAATCAGCATTCTGACGCAAGTACAGGCCCACGTAAACTGCTAAGCAATGAAAGCTATCACCTGATTGGTTCGTAGTTTCCAATCGAGCTCAAGGGTTTCACCTGAATTTATGTCCCGTTTTCAACTTCACCGTAGACCGGCCCCCCTCCGATGCTTGTATCGATACCGGTGGAAACAGACGATTGCGCAGCGTATCATGAATGCCAAATCCGAAAAAAGTCTTTTGGATGCATTCTGCAACTCGAGGCGGGTCCTGCAGTACAGCGGCAACTGTCGATAAAAGGCAGGTGATGGCGAGAGTGATATTAAACGAACGCTCGCGCTGCTGCGTTACCGATTAATTTCGTTTATTGTTATGCGGTGTATTGGTTACGCGTCAATGGAATTCACAGCTGTGCTGATTACGTGACAAATGCAATTGCGCGGACAATGGTGTACATCAGTGGGGGCTTTCGTACAACATGCAGATACACCCGCGATAATAGACAAGCAAACTCGTGCTTACATGTCAGCACATGTCGTCATTAATCGGTGACTGACTGTGCTGGATGGAAAGAATCCCGTTCACCTGAGACGATATCGCTTAGCTCATTGCACCATTCGGCATTCGATGTCGAATTCCGTGAAAACCGAATATACCAATCAAATCGTCTTGTTCCAGAGCAAAATAACTATGTGCGTGGTTTTATTGCACGTCATTCCCAGTCCTGGAAATCCTAAAATAGGATAAAACCAAAATGGTGTCTCAGTTTTCGTGCCGAACACTGGTTGCTCATTTGAGTGTTACTTGCACTATGATATTATTTTTCAGACCATACTGGCGAATTTGCCCAGACGTGCAAAATTAATCTTTATCGGTCATTTTCAAGAAAGCTTTCTAAACTTTTAACCTTTGTCTAATGAATGGATTATTGAATTTGTTTACAATTACTTCCTCATTCTGGTTCACTAAAGCGAATGGGTCTGACTTCCTCCTCCATCAGAACTTCCCTTCATACTTTCGTCTGTTCCCATTTGTAAATCGTCTTTCTCCGTCAATCTATCCACTCTTTCCAACTAAGATAAATCCCCGAACTTACGACATCCCGGTTCTCGTCAGCATTTACGGATAAACCCATTCGATTATCAGCAGTCCCCTAAGGAAAGGATCAAAATTGCATACACAAACAGTGCATGGCCCGCATTTACCCTTCTGGTTGCTGATTTTCACACCCCACGATTATCACGCTCTCCTGTGAACCGTGAGAGGCGCTGGAGCTCGCTGGTTAAATGACAAGGCTACATCACTCGAAAAAACCATCAAAACCAATACATGTAAACGCAAACACACATACATGTAGACGCAAACCCCAGACAAACTCTCAAACACTATCAGTCATTCATTGCCGTCACCGTTATCTCTGAGACCCAAGTGACAATGGCGAAGGCTGTCACCTTTGATCTGTCCATCCATTCGGGCTTGTACGTGTAGGCGTGCGTGATAGGAGCTGTTAAATTTGACTACAATTTAGTCTGACAAATGTATGAAGCTTTTCTAAAGAAGAGATAAACGCCAACAATTCGGCAATCTATCCCCGTTTCGTGGCCTCAGGAACAGACTGCAGAAACCTAAATTTGAACAGTGCAACCAGCATGGAGTTCGTCTCCACTGTTGTGATTTCTGTCTAACAAGCTGCGTCATCCCTATCCTTGTTCCTAGTAGAAAACTCATCTCTCCTTTCATTTCTCATCCTGGAAAAAGGGCGTAAACCTTCAGATAGTAAATAGCTATATTATAAAGAATCGCTTATAAATTTTCGTTCAATGCAACATTTATTGAAGTACGTTACAATGATTGAATGCATACCCCTCGCGCATGATTCAAGTCTGCAACATCTAGGTGCGCATTCCAAGATGATAACCTCCTGACCACGATCGATTTTTGTTCCTGTCGTTCGTTTAGGTGCATTTCGCTTTGGGCAAATCAACGGTGGTAGAAGGACACGTTTTCGTGGCTTATACTAAATATTTTACTCCCTAGCATAAGCTTGTTTCCATAAACTTGGCATTTCGACAGCGAATACTTTAGCACTTGAAGCGCCAAACAGCCACTGAAATACTCATGAAACTTGCACGATTAATTGGACTACAAAACTGTTCGAGAATAACGGGGCACATTAGTAGCTGCTCTTAGGGGCAGTCTTTTATGTAAGTTAATCAGGAAGATTCATAGAGATCCACCTACTATAATTTAAGGGATCAAGTAAACATGGGCCGTCTTAATTTTATCCCCATAAGCGACAGATTTTTTTATAATTATAGTGATAGTAACCGCAACAATGTGTACCATTATCCAGCGAGTTACTGCACAGAAAACGCAGTCCATCATTTTGGAACTTGATGTTGCATTTGTTATCATTTTACAACCATCGACTTGGTCGCTCATCTCTTGGTTTTGTTCACCACTTATCGACCGTTCTTCGCGCTTAACTTTCCACATATCCGAAGAGAGCAGGTATTTGTCTAACACTTTTTCGCCGTAGGAGAACTGCAGACTTTCGGGAGCGTGCAGGTATCATTGCGGTTACGCGCATTAACGAGATCAGTCCCGATTACATCAAAGTGCAATTCACAGCTAGACAAATCGGGCCATTAACTTAGGCTATACAAACTGGTATGATGAAGTAAGGATGCAGGCTTTAAGCAATATTAAGAGACGTGGTTTTTTATATAGAATGGAAAAAACAGGGATGTCAGAAAGACCCAAGGAAGCATTCGCAACTGAAGGCAAACGCTGTCTGACTCACTACGTTCATATATGGTCTGTCAGTCACTGGAATTTTTTCAAAATGAAGCTGTACACTGGCTTCCTTGAGATTCTAAAGAGTTATCGGCTGCGGTGGTCAGGTGGTCAACAATGCCATCCTGACACAGGCGGGAAACTCGAACCTAATCAGGTGTCAGTTACGTAACACCGAAGTAAATCTCTCGATCATGCTTCTCCCCTACGAGATGAATCCATCCAGTTGAACGAACCACTTAATCGCGGATCTGCGGTTTTACCTGCAGCTGATAATTCCTATCCCAATGAAAGATACATTCCTGTTGTCAGGTCCACGCTGCGTACGCACCCAGTTCGTCGAAGTGTGATCTTGACCAGTTCCTGCTTAAAACCAGATATTAATGATTCTTCGGTAACGCAACCGAGTGTCTCGGCAACAGATCCAAGGATTGCACACAGTGTGGTAAAAAGAAATTCTATGAAAATGGAGTTCAAGTAGGAGGTTATTTATCGATTGATCCGACATTGGGTGACATAAATAGCCCCGGTGACAATAGATGTGATTTACCACGTGTATGTATTTACATACACACACACACACACACACACGTTTTGGATGTGGGGTAAATGTGAGTGCAGCGGTGGCAGTTTAGCTGTGGATACATCGGCTGGTGAGTAGCACGAATATCGATCCGTTTCGTATTCCACCCCAACACCATTTCTTCCGGTCGAATGTAGACGACAATCGTCGAATGTAGTTGGACGACAATCGTCGAATGTCACGTCTGTCTGTTACTCTGGCCCTCTACCTCTAGATTTAACTGTAACACTGTTACAATAAAAACTCATTCTTTACACTGACACATATTAAAGACAACATGCTGCAGATTTCTTCCTAGTTTTTGTGGCCAGCTTAATGCCTGAATGTCATTTTGAGCGGGTGTGTCCTTGTGTGAGTAACTATGTTTATGCGTTTGTCAATGCGCATCCACAGCTTATTTCCTTCCGTACACTTGTCCGCGTGTATGTTCGCATTTCTATTCGGCATGGGTAGGTAACCGCTAGCGCCATAAAAAACAAAATCACATCTACCGACTGGTTTGAAAATAAAATGCGTGACTGTCTCATCAATTGGGGCGGCTCCTCGATCGCAGGTGTGCGCATATGCCCATGTTAGAATTCAGCGTAGATATATTTCCGCAGTATGGCCTCATTTTGCCATTGTTTTCCTGTTTGTAAATGAGTGTGCATGCGTGTCAGGCACTTCGCTAGACATGCCATCATACTTGCCTACATTCCCGTGTGTGCATATGTCGAGGCCTTGATAGCTCACACTTACATGATCCATCATCGAATTCTTCAATGAGTATAGGGATTCCCTTAGATTCAGACTCGTTCGAAAGATTTACCATGAACTATACATCGATGCTCAATTCAATTGTGAATTTAGCCACACCGTCATTCCCATGCTTCATTCTACCATGAGTATCCCCAAACTGGGGATCGAGCCAAAGAGTGAACGGTTATTAATAGTCAGACCATTCAGGCGAAGTTTTGACGATTCCTTCTTAACCAAAGCTACCACATGACATTGGGGTGGCGATAGTGAGGCACAAGTTTAGTACATCCCGAGGATTAAGGAATGTGGTTCTTGGATAAACTAATTAGAACTGAATACCAAAGAATCATTAGGTCTGGAGCTGGAGAGAACAATATAAATAATAACAACAAAATACTTAGGTTTTACTTCAACTCTTTTTTGTTCAGTGCCAGGAATCGTTCAGGAGTTTAGCTAAAAATTAAATGATATTTTGTGTACCGGTGACATTAAACAAACTAAAGCTCCAGTCCACATTGCCTCTGGGATTGGACATTTTGGACCACACCGAAACCTGGTGACTACGTGGTGTCGCTAAGACATATTCGGCGGCTTTTGCACTGATGGCGAATTTCCGTCAAGAACAGAAACTATCGATTTAACAAGGGTGAGATATGTTCGGGAACGTTGGGGCGAAATGTTCGTCGTCATTTGTTTTACATATCACATGATACCCAGATCCATACGATAACCTAAACTTGTATTATTGCCCAAGATGCTTCATTTGTGATTTCCAAAATAAGCGTTTACAGAACTCAGTGTTCTAATCGAACGATCATCTAGCGTTAGTACATCAGCCCTCGTCTTCGTCAAATGAGTTGCACGGCATGGAACTCGTTGACCTCTGCAAAACTTCCGCATACCTACCTGCACAGATGCAAAATTTGGGAATGGAAATCTTTTATTCAAGCGATTGACAAATACATTTCTCTCATCATACCCGGTAATCGCGTCGAACAATGCAACGAATGGAGACATCAAATTCCGACAGACACTTCGTTTACAAAACAATCTGAAGGCAGAACACGTTCAATACATGTATTGTTTTCCTTCCGCCGCTGTAATACCATGAATTCATGATTGAAAAAGGTAGGGGCTGAAAGCAATAGAAACTATAGAACATCATGAGTTTCTTTGTGTTAGCGGGTGTGTGCGCGCATCCGTGTATTTGTGAGTGTGCTTGTATATGTGTGGTTGTGTGCCAGAGGGAGAGAGAGATGTTGGAGGTGATCTTGATGTTTGGCAATGGTAACTCAAGCCTAGACAGTCTGATCTGTGAGGAAAATGCTTCGTTTTGTTTCATCCGACTGATTAAAAGGTCTCGATTGCTGCGATTCGATGATGAACTGACTCGATGTCGAGTACAAAGGATCATCATGAACGTGGCCAATTGATGGACTGTCTGTTTCGGATCTCGTCGTGTTTCATAACAAAATCTAAAACACACATACAGGTAGACAGGTGAACAATATATAGGAACACACATACACACACATATATATACTTAGAAAAGAAAGGCATGTTGGAGCATAAATAAAGGGAACAGAATTTCAACCATGAAGTAGTTCATGCATGCATTACTTAATTATTTGGTTCTCACACATCCCCACATAGTCATAATCCGGTTCCCCAAACATTCACGCGAGTTGTTAGACAAAACGGGAAGAATTTACCACCTGTCTATTTTTGCGGCGAATAAAAATGTTACCCCGTTTAATATTTTTCCCATTTCATAGATATTTTAATAAGATTCTGGGATGTGCATTTGCCACAGTGTGGATTTTCTTTCCACCAGTAAAATCGGGAAAAAGACGTTCCTGCTGCATTCCCTATGGTTACCAACATGTCTTCTTGCTTGGCTTGTGTTTTCTTACGTGTTGTTCGCAGTTCATTGCGTTAAGTGATCAAATGTGGTCGCCATTGAAAAGTGTCATTCATCGCCTCCATTTTGAACAAACTAGTTTTATTCGAATTCAGTAAAATTCGTATCGCTCAGGTAACAGTGCGGGTGGTAACAAACGTCATCGCAATGGTCCAAAATAAACAATCACTCCCTTCGCTGACCAGTTCGTAAGCAATAGTAAATGATGCGCTGTTTATTTTATTGCTTGAAAAAGTTATTTTCTATCGGTCACTTTGGTGAATGACTACTTACCTATAGAGGGCGCCAAGTATTTGTATGACTTGGCTTGGTTAACGTCATCAGAATCATGAACCTTTCGCGAGACCATTCCTTGTTTTATAACAAGCGAAACTGTCCATCTAGAGTGAACATGATCTGTGTGTTAAAGATAATAATGAAAGCCTCGTAAACAAAATAATCGTGAATTTCTACAAGAACTCGAACGATTTCTTTCAGTTATCAAGTTTGTCAATAAACCATAGTACTATACTTAATCCGCAAATTTTTCATAGCCCAGGTGAAACTCATAATTGTCTGCAGTTGAAATTCTTTTGCTTACAGAGAAATGAAACTCCCAGGAAAAATTGAATTGAAGACCATTACTAAAATGTACTCCTATCCTGGTCCTATCCTTGCTTTGTTTAGTAACCGCGTGGAGTGCAGTAAGTGTTGTAGTTTGGACCATTTAGTCCGACCGATCCGCGGCAAGCTGCACGGGCCATTTCAAAGCTCGAACGGCGCATATTTTCAACTGTGCTCACTAATGGGGTTGGAAAGATGTGTATTCAAAAGATGGAGGTTGACCGTATCGAAATAATGAACGTGCAAACTGCTAGAGGCCCGTACAGCCTCTCTCAACGACGGGTGAACACAAACGGAATTCGGGCAGTAAGCCAGGCTGGGTAACAACTTGACTCTTAGGCGCGTTCTTTATAACCTTTTCTTTTCATTTCACTGTAATAACGTGAAGCCGAAGTGCATAGATACTGACGTGCTTTGTCACTAAACTTACTTCCAGACGCAGTCGAATTTTGTGTATATTAATCCAACCTTGCATAAATCACCCTGGATGAAGCTTGCCCGCGACTAAATAACCAAAACTGAATTTGATAATGAATTTGCGTGAACTGTACCAGGAAATAATGTTTAGGGTCTATCTTTCTCATTTAGGAACTTTTGGAGTGAACGGCAGCCTTTGAACAGTTAGAGAACAAATTCAGTTTGTTGCTGACAGGAAATGTTCCAACTACTTTTGCAAACGCAAGTTAAGTTTATGCCGGCCTGCAGCTTAATTAGTGCAGAGCACCAAATGCATTCCATAACCAGCGAAGTCAAAATTAATTACAGTATTATATATCAAGGTTGTTTTACACCCACCGAGGGATCGACCGTCTCGTTGTACGCTATTCTGCGAGGCAGATAATAGGTAGTAGGTGGTTTGAGTTGTCCAGTCGATATCATATCAAATGGGTAGTGAAATCTTAACCAATGAATTATTTGGAGCATACCTGATAGATAGACGGATTGGGGTCTACGGAATTCTTACAAGCGATGGCTGAAGACAGTGACGTTCTTGCATTTCAAATCGTTCTGCTTCTGTACGGTTGTTCAAATTATTATTTTGCAGTCAATTTCTCGTCTTCTTCTGCTTTGAATAGATTGTATTGTGAGGTAGGAACCGAAACGAAAGCATTCTGGTACAAGGTTAGGGGTAGCAAACATTGATCTCAAGATTCTGGATTATAATTAGCCACAAGAACTGCATGTAGTACAGTATTCATTATGCCTATATGGGGCGTTGCATTGTGACTGTAAATAACAATGAATGCACGAATTACAACTGAGTGCATTATTACCCTAATTGTTTCCATTTTTTACTCAATATCTGTTGGTAAAAGTCAGACCTTTTTGGCCCCCACTTTTCATGTGACTTATCGAATTGTCAACTTGCTCAGCATTACCTCTGCTAGTAGCATAAGAGAAGGGGAGCGGGATACACATGTTACAGTGATTCAAAGGAAACGAGTGACCTTCGCAGTGCGACTGGAGAGTTGACGTTATCGGTGGTTCTAGCATTGATGTCTGAGAACCGGAAGATAATGGGATCAGCAAAACATTGACATCAAGTGGACCCGGTTGCCCTTCGGCGATAAAGTAACCAATTTATTGAAATCTTCGGTCGCTGGTGGACCTGGGTGAATACAAAATTTTACAGATGTTAAATAACGAGACTAGAAAGCCTATGAGACGCTCTCCTGATTTGTACCCGCCAGTAATAACTGGAAACATCCAGTTTCTGCATGAGATCATAAAGAATTTAGAACTACAAATAATAAATGCATCATAGTGATGAAAGCAAATGAAGAACACTCCGCGGAGCCTAACGGATTGATTGTTGGAGATATCCAGACGTGGAAGGTATCATGAATAAAATCTGGTTATTCGGTAACTATGATGTTGAATAGTTCTTGTTGGTGCAAAACGGCACCAGTCTCCCGAGGGAAAACAAAAATATTGTAATTAATTTACAAGCCATCCTAGACACGAACGAATAGTTAATTAAACGGAACTGTAACATTTGAAATGCTCTGTAATTTCGTATCCCGTTACCCAGAGCTAACCGTGTAAATGGAGACTTCCATGACGCTTTATATGTACATGCATATGAATGCATATATAAAAATACATGCGGGGTATATACAATTGTTTTTTCCAAGTAAGACCGGTAAATGATCATTAATTTAGACATTATGGGAACTACGATTTCAACTCTTAGGAACACGGATAAACCTAACGTGCAGTGAGTTATAAAGGCACATTGACGGGATATTTATCGCTTTGAAAACCCGCTCGTCAATTATCTGTCACCGGAGAAGTGTGTATCAAGAGACTGAATGTCTTTCCTTATTGTTACTGAACATGTAACAACAAATAGCGCCACAAGCCCAAGGGGTATGTCCGTGCGTATCATCCACGAAGTGACTATTTCTTAATTCATGATAACAGAAAGTAGTTGATTGTATTGTATTCAAAGTTTAGGAATACAATTGGGTAGAATGTGAATAAGCCTGCAAGTCGAATCACTCTTCGGTTACTTCTCCTTTTCGAGCATATTCTTTGTCAAATTTCCCCCTTAACGGAAACTTCATCGCAGTTGAATTCTGGTTTATTCAAAGCAATAGCAGAATTCAGCCTCCTACCTATTCCTGGCCTGAACACGGGAGTCCACAACCCCAAGAAATGTAAGCTTGTGGGGGACCGTATCGAGTTAGCCAACATTCAGCAAGAAAGCATCGTGAAAAGATTGCATGATGTGTTCGACAGAAGGCTTATCAGTATGAATTTGCCAACTTGTACTATAATCGGTTTATCTTTAAGACATCCCCAAACAGGGGCGATACGTGCAAGTTTGCGCCCTTATAGCACGGCATGCACGCAAAATTAGCGTCGGAGATGAAGGCTTAAACTCAATCACAAAATGGTTCATCGTATTTAAATTAACCTCAACTAATCATCGCGATCCCATTGGTCAACCAATCTAAAGGCGCTCCATTCCGGTCGAAAGTTATCACCAATATATATCGCATCATTAGGAGGTTCGAAGCCGTGGTAGTTCAACGTAACTCGGAACAGATAGCGAATTAGTCTTTAGGACCGAGTCTTAACGATTGGGTGAAATTCAAAGCATGATGTATTACTTATTCAAAATTGAATTTCCTGTGGTCACAGTTTAATACCTACAACGAGTGATTCTTAAAGAGGCATAAACACACGTGCAGTTTACAGGCTAACTTCGAGACTGCACCTTAACGTGGTGTGGCGGTCTGCCTGAGTCCATGACACGACGAGCCATAAAGGATAGTTTATCTGAAGTCGATGAAACAAATTAACATGGAAGGAAAATAAGTAAAAGTATGACGAATTAGACTGCTGGTTCCCCCAGGTTTTGTTTGCGACTCGGTCGAAAAAAGAGTGGAAGAATAATTGATTCAAGTAGAGGGGCGTCCAATCAAACAAGCTCCGCGGCTTTGAGGTCAGGTTCGTGTAATAAACAAAGGCCTTCTTCGAGAAACTTGGTTGTTCTTGCGCTTAGCGGCTGGACATCCTTACAGCATCCGCCCACCAATACCCATGAAGTGCACCCCTACAAAACAATCCAGACTGCATCGGCCGTTGAGCAGGCTAATCAGGACAGCGCTACCCGTGGCATCGAGCGAGATAGTTGTTCATGCGTTTGCTGCTTGTTAGAGTTCCCTTTCTTTTGTTCCACCTGTCTCCTCTGTCCCGAACCGAATCTCTTTGTCCTTCCCGCCTACACATAATATCCACACTGATGACACCCTCGATACTCGCAACAGCTCCTTGTCAAATAGTGTAGTACGTGATTTTCAAACTACCTCATATTTTCTCAAGCCTCGTCAACTTATAAATCCCGGCTCCTTCAATGTGCACACGGTCATACAGGCTCGCAACACAGGCGTGTTTAGCTCGGACAACGGACTTACTCTCGACTGATGTCTGCTGCGTTAGCAAACACGAATTCACGATTCGACTAGCATAATTCAACTAACTGCGCCTAATATCTCATCAAAATATTTGCTGTGCATACCAGGAGACGAATTAGCTCAATCTGCAGGTCAATGCGGTGTAGGAAATCTTGAGTGGGAAGGGTGAAGCGGCCCTCTTAGACTGGATCTCGGTTAACAGTTGATTGTGCACCGTAGTTAGCAACAGTTGGTGTAATTCTGTCCAGAACTTTAGATCATAGTGCACCACGTACGTCAAATCGGACCATGCACTAGTTTTCGTGCAACTTTTGCTGCAACTCAAAAGCCGTGGACGCAGAGCGCAAACCCGATTAATCGTAGAAAGTCTTTTTGATAAGGCTGTTGGAGATTGTTATGAAGATGAACCATCAGACGAGTTAAGAAACCCGACGAGCAGTCATGTAGATGAGTATGGGACCAAATCAGGCAGGCGATACATATGACAACAGGTTTCACCCGTGATCCTAGTTATTTATCGCTCATCAAATACACTGGATCTGGCAAGGGTCCCTAACTACAAAGTGGTGAATAAGATGTGCGAATAGCTGCAGTGTCGGTTAACGATAAACCTTAATAGGGGATCGTGCGAGTGGCCGAAGAAATGAAAGTAGCTGCTGCTTTGGATAACAGCCAAGGGCTTGTTAAGCTAGTACGCGACACCGGTGGGTGGTGAGCTCCAGTTAGAGAAGTCATGTGTGGTAGAAATGGAGATCCCATTCGTGACAGACAGCAAAGATTGGACCACTGAGCTGAGCATTTCAAGGATCAGTTTAGCTGACCACATGATAATGGACCTAGTCCGACGAACGCAGCCGCGAATCCTTGGGATGTGTCGCTTGAATTCCCCACTCATCTCGGAACGGAAATGGAAGTAGGGTCGAATATTCGACTGCTGGAGAGGGAAATAGCTTCCGGGCCCCACGAACTCTCTCCCTCTCTCTCGTTATTTCCAAACTGGACGGGTGGGTCATGAAATACCACCTACCTCCTTGCTTCGTCATATTTGGAACGGAGAGCGCATTGCGTTATCGTGGGGCAAGTCAGTGATTGTACCCATCCTCAAGAAAGGTACACGAACTGACTGCATCAATCATCGTGGGATTAGTTTAATCCTGATAGTCACTAAGGTCTTAGCTTCGATAATGATGCTACCGGTTCGCGAGAGTGAAATCCGCGAACAGCGGACCAGATTTCATCCAGGTCGAGTTAGCAACAATCAAATATTCACTCTTCGACAGTTACTCGAAACGCAGCATACACGGCTGCCCTACGATTGTAGTCTTTTTCTACTTTAAATGCGTGTTCAACTCAGTGGATCGGACATTAATATTCAGTGGTCTTTGCCGGAAGTTTATACCAGCGAGGTTCCTGAACCTGTTCAGGGCATTGTAGTGGTTTTGCCAATAGTGTCCCGTCCCTCCATTCTTGTTTAACTTGATTATGGTCAAGTTACTGGATGATGCTTTAGGAGGTCTCCAGGATTTAGGGGGTCGGATTGGGAAATGGAGAGAAGCTGTGATCTAGATTACACAGATGACGTCGTGTGCCTGTTCGAATCCGCGAACCATACACAACGTGCACTGGACAGACTCTCGAGGTGTGTAGCCTGCTTTGGCATGTGCCTTGTACCTTCAAAGTAGAAAGTGTTGTTACAAGCCTGGACGACAGTAGTGCCGAACCTGATACTGTATGGAGAGGAACAAACGATTATTGACCATTCCATTTGTCTGGGCATCTGCGTGACGAAGGATGGTAGCACGGCAGTGAACGTGAGCACGCTTGTATGCAAGGCTCAAGCGGCGTGCGCTGGACTGAAGGACTTGTGGCGTCAGTCTAATATTTCACTGAAGTTGAAAGGCCATGTGCACTGTGCCTCAGGGCGCTCAGTCCTGTTGTATGGTTTTGGGACATGGTGTTTGTCTACCGAATATGTTCATTGGTTGGAGATTTGCGATCAACGATGTCTACGTGCAATCACTAGGATTGAATGGATTGATCGAGTGGGTAAAGTGCAAGTTAGTAATCTAGTATTTGGTGCCGGTTTTGAGAACAGTTTATCTGAGCGTATGAAGCTTGGCGGATTTCGCTGGTTGGATCACGTGTTACGTATGGCGAATACTCGTTTTTCGTACCCTGCTTTCCGTTCCTCCCCTGGAGTGGAATAAGCCATGATGAGATCAACAGATGACGGGGCAACGTGGAATGAGAAAATATACAGCAAATTTAAGTAAATTAGGTGTCTCGCTTCATCGTAGTTGGAATCCGAAAGACCTTCATTTGGCAACTTTTCGTTTTCTGTCCACTTGTGAAAAAACTGGATTACCATTATTATCTCCGAAATACTGCGAGAAAGGTAACATTTCCTACCCCATGCAGTTTGTTGATGTTTTCAGACAAGTGGCTTTTATATCGCATACGCTGAAATCATCTTGAGTTTCAGTGCCAAATAGTTGCAGCCATTGAATAAGCGTAGGTGTTATTGTTCGTGGAATCGCGTGCAGTCGAGTTGCAACGGTGCTGCGTTTTCCGCAATTTTTAGAACGCCTATTGGAAAATTGCGCTTTTTCGTAAGTCGGGTAGTCTGTTCATTCCCTCTGTCATTCAGATATGTGCGTTGGTCGTTCGCAACGAACTCAGTGTATTATGAGAAAATTTAAAGGCGTCAATGTGCCAGTCTCTGCTGCTTAGAACGACAAGTTACCAGCATGCTCCGTCAAGACGTGAATCCACTGGATCACGCTCTCTTGTCATCTGCATCATCAAAAGCCAAGTGCGTTCGTGTTTGTGTGTATGTATGTGTATATCCATAAACATGTGTTCATTAGGATAGACGAGTACCTGTAGATGAAGCTTAGGCGCCTAGCGTTTGTAACTTGATATTGTCTTTGGTACAACTCCGGCACTCGCGGCAGCGACCGGTCGGATAAATCTATGGTTGTGTTTGCATTTGTTTTGTGGTTATCGCCATGTCCGTGGCTGTTTTCACACGGCCCAAGATTTTCCACAGCCTCTCATCCAGACCATGGCTTGTTAATTGGTCATTCACTCTGAAGAGAGTAGACCTGCATTCTAATTTGGATAATTCCCACGCGAACTGTGGCATATTGTCAATGTGATAATGGTCCAATACACCATCGCTACGTTGTTCCTTTTTTGTCTGCCGGCCCGATCGCCTTCTAGTCTATTTACATTTGATTGTTTGCGCCTATCGTCCTGAATGTTTGATTGCTTTTGCAGCGATCGGCAGACATGCATATGTACCTGTGTGTTCACACCTGTCACAAACTTGCCTATTCACTAGACCGACTTTTTCGTGAGATCGTTTTGTACAAATAAAATAAGTGAGCGAAGGCGGACATGTCTACAAATCCATGAAATTGCTTTTTTTCGCGTGTTTGTGTTCGCGTGCTCAATATGCCTACGATCCACAGTCAAAACGAGGAAGAAAATGAAATCAAAACAAAAGCCAAATAATCGTAAAAGTGAAATCTATCATATGAATCGAACCACGTATCCATCCGTGATTTTCTTGTTCTCTTTGTTCTTGTCGATCCCGCAAAAAAATTAACGCGAAACACCCAGAGAATAAGATAACCTGGAAGCGAGTAAAGAAGGCTGGATCTGAGTGTTCCTTTGGCTGTCCTCTGGAAAAATCGATTATCTCAATCATCAAATCTAGTTATAAATGAGAAGCAGTTGCTGGCCACTGAGTGATTAGTGGTAACAAGGATAGAAATAACCTATAGCTGGTCACATAATGAAAAGTTGTTAACAGTGACTTGATACTGACGCCATTTTGACCCAGTTCTCAGCTAATTGCTAATCAGACTGTATTCTCTTTTCACCGTTTTCCTTTCCGCAGTTCGTCACTGCCGGGTCGAATAAAAAGGACATACCTGTTGCATTCATGACTCCCGTACTATCTGGGTCCAAGGTAAAGCGGGATTTTATGAACAACGATAGAAAGAATGCCTCACTACGACTGTCCAATACAACGATTCCTGGTGTGCCATTTGGACAGAGTTCCGGCGAGAACCATCCCAACCGCGTAGTGCGTGATCTCAGCCCAAATATTGGATTTGTAAACAAACGCCGTAAACGCCATGCAAGTTGCGAAGCAGCGCTGCGATCATCCCCCACACAAAAGCGATTCATGGAAGATACCGACAAAGCAATACCGTCTGTTTTTACTGCACGTGATCTACTTGCCGGGATTGGAAAAAAATTCCCTCAGTTTCATTCCAATTATTCTCAAGTTCCGCAGTTGGCAACTACCAATCCCATTCCCGGTTTTCCGACCAGCTGTGGGTTTGATGCTCCAGAAGGCAGTATAAGCTCATTCCCGGGTGGCACACTACCCAGTCCAGTTTCCTTCGGTTTACATCCTGACCCGAATTCCTTCAGGCAGTTTTCATGTGAGATGCCGTTCAGTGCGGCTTATATGAACCCATTGTTCTTGTCAGCACTTATGTCAAGTGGTTGTTGGCCCTTTACCTCGATTGTAACTAGTGGGCCAACATGTCCTGTATCTACTACCGCTAGTAATGGAGGGAAACCTGGTGGTTTTTCTGCAGCTGGTTCTAATGTTGTCCCTATTGGAACAGGCGATGGCGGAACCGATCACCCTAATAACGTAAATGGATGCACGTTGGATCAGATGTCCAGTTCGTTCATCCCGAATTCACAGCGTCCGCTCTCGCGATCAGCATTTCCACCGATCCTATCGCCCGCATCTAACGCGATTTCGCCAGGGGGACAGATTAATTCACACAACAAGAATTTAAAGTCAACCTCAGCTATTTTTGGCAGTACCACAGGACAGTTGGATAGTGGCATAATTTCTACTTCAAATAAAGCAACTAGCGAGTCGCTTTTGACTCAAGTCAGCAGACCATTTCCACAGTCATCTACCAGCCCGAATAATCAAATGAATAAATCACCATCTGTCTCATCCAACTCATCTTTGTCAACAACATCTCTTGTAAAAACATCTACTCCTACAACGGCAGCAACAACCACAAATCCCGTATCGTCCATATCCGGTTCTACGATGATCACAGGACTGACGCCAAAATCGCTATTTGGGTATCCTTCGTTTGTGACAACCCAACAAGCACCTTCTCCGAAGTGTAATACTTTACTGAGCCAGCAACTGTCCTTCCCTGTTCAGTTAAATCTACTGGGTTCGGCTAGCACATTGTCCGATTCCAATCAATCCGCCCTGGCTAATGCCATATCGGCCTGGTGCAGTCAGCAAGCTGAAACGGCAGCGGGACTCCTGCCCTATAATCCAATACCGTCAAATCAGTTCCTTCCTATGATTAATCAAACACTAATTGAAAATCATCCAGAATCAGCCACGGCTACTACTACAACTGCTAGTACTGTACCCAGCACAGGAAATGCAGTCGGAAATATTAACACCAGCAGTATAATGACCACTCTGTTAAATTCTACATCTTCCTCGGAGCATGCCGGCGTGAAGCAGACTAGCACATTTACTCCGGAGGCCGCTTTCAATCTAGCTCGATTGAATGAGTTTGCCCAATTGAATTTGCCATCTGGTTTTTCGATGGAATCACCTTGTTCCGATTTAAACACTCTGAACGGAAGTAACAGTGGAAATATGGGTATAGGTGATAACAACGGAATTTCCATTGCAGCGCAAAAGTCGTTGCCACAGAACAATCGTTTGAATCCACTTTTTTCATCTAACTATTTCTCGCTTCCCACGAGTATTGTAACAGAACAGTCAGCTTCAACAGTTGGTTCAATAGCTGGTACACATCCGTCTTCGTCTTCCTTAGCAGCAGTAATGGCTGCCGCTGCTGCAGCCATGGCAGGGATGTGTGGTACAGGGCGTCCAGACGCGAACACGCAAACAACCGCTTCAAATATCCAGCACCGTTCGATCAACGAAGAAGATGGTCTGGCAGAAGACGAACGAAGTGATGACGATGGTGACGAGGAAGATGGTGAAGTAGATGAATTTGTCAAAGAAATGCTGCTACATTCGGAAAGGCAGAATCCAGGGGAGATAGAAGAGGATACCAAATGCGTTCGCCCAGGATCAGCTCGTCCGGCTTCGCGCGCAAGTGCAGAAGTAAATGTGTCGCACGGAAATCGGGGTACGTACGTAGTTCAGTTTTGTGGAGAGTTATTGATCAGTTAATTTGAACTTCCTCCAATTCCGCCTTTTTACGGGCTCGCAACTCTCACTAAGCTGTTGACGCTCACGTGTATTTTCACCGTGATATTGAGGCGGAAGGATTAGATACCTCAGTGTAGGCAGTCAACCTGCAATATAGCTTCCAACTAGTTAGTTTTAGTTGAGTGAAAAATGATGGGGGTTATACATTGTATGAAGCAAATGTGAACAGAGGGGACAAACCCATGACCAAAGTGGAATTTTATCACTTAGTGCGACACCTTCCTTTATGTTCTCTTGGCAGTGTACTCCATATATGTTACACGCGTCGAAGATAAATCCACAATGCAGACATCTGACTCTGTGAGTGGAGCGCGTAATTCCAAAATACGACAAAATATTTGTCGGTCATCTAATCTAATTAAATTTGTCCAGCTGTTGTTACCCAACGTGAGACTGAAGTAAAAAAATGTTTGTTGAGCGACGTATTCATGTTCTTCCATTGATTCAACAGTTGGCAGTTGAACGAATGTAAAACGAGTGAGTGGCAATTTGGATAATAGTTAGTGCAGTTCCTTAGATAAAACTTGAGGAACGCTAATTCTAGTCGGTGGCTCGCGAAGCTGCTAGAATGATTTCAGTGCTTCTATATTCAGCACGAAATTATTCATCATTCAGTATCAGAGTTCAGCTAACATTTAATCGACCATGGGTGGTTTATACAGCCATTTCGTCCATGCCAGCATCCTCGCGCTCGAACCGGGAAGCGAACACAGAGAATGATTTTAAGTTGGACCTCATCACTTCGAGCCTGTTGGAGGTAGTTCTCAATGGTGTGTTGACCTTAGTCCCACAATAAAGCCCTCATCCGTCACTGATTCGCAAGCCGCATGTCTTTGGCGCACAGTAAACGACTCTCGTAATAGAGAACTGCTCCACTGGAAGACTAATTACGATTAATTTTTTGATCACCAGCTATAAAGCTTGGATGTTCGATCAACGTTGGTGGTAGAAAACTAGATGTCACACGAAATTTCGTTTGAAATTGTAATTATTCAAATTAGTTTTTTCATGGTCTGTCATGCGAACGCAGCAGAGTTTTTGTTGTATCCACTGTTCCTGTAATCATGGACTGCAGGGTTTTTTTCTAATCCCGCCAGTCGGATGGTTAGATGCAGTCTTACAGTCAACCGGACACTCCAAACTATATGATGAATCGCCCGGAAGAACTGGTACCTTTTGTGACGAGGATGGATATAGCGATTATTTGAATGCAACGTGGAAATAACTATTTTAATGTGATTATCAATCTAACGGTCAAACGTTCAGTCCAATTTCGTCATACTTGCGAGTGCTTGTTTGCTTAGGCGTGGTTGTACGAGAGCATATAATGTGGCTAGTGTGCAATATCTAATCCCTTGGGAAAATTCATTCAAAGTGGTACGTGAGGGAAAGGAAAATAACGTTCGTTCCTGAAATTCCAGTCATGTATTTTTGCATCGATCTGGACATGGCCTACTCCCAAGAGGTTTCGCTCTGTTGTAGGACGGAAGTATGAATAACACTGTTAAGTGTACACTGATAATTTTGTCTCCACTTACCGTTGGTAGTAAACCCGAGTGCAACGAGTCAAATGGCTGCCGTGTTCAGTATATTCTTGTGGTGTGACTGACGCTGGTTGTGACTTTCAATGTGTATGTTGTCACATCCATGAGCGCTTAAAGAGGCGCGAGTGCGCTTCCGATGTCCAACTCTTCGCTGTCCTATCTTTACTAGCAACCCTATGTAATCGTCATGGTGATAGTATATGTATTCAAACTAAGTAGGGGTTTGGTCTTTTTCAAATCATGTGTAACAAACCTTCAAGTTGAATGACACTGTCATCTCCGGGGTCAAGCTATGTGGTTGCGTATTGACACAAGGTCGCTGTCATAGTAGCGCCATGGAAATTGCGGATGGTGCACTGAAAGTCGCACATCGGTCAACCCGTAGGCTCAAGCACATGTGAAAGTCTGTGTCTGTCCTTGTGTTGGCATGTTTTGCAACCTGACCGTTTACCGTTTGCTTCTGGCGAGATTATTGACGCATAAAACTAATGGCATTGGCATGTTAGACTATTCGACAAAGACTGCATTGCGTGGTGGCACCAAATGCCTCCCCCATGGCAGACGTTTACACAATCGTGGATGAAACGCACACTGAACATCAATCCTACCAGAGAAGTCATCCTTTCGTCCACTTGTGTTCATCTGTTTCGTCGATGCCTTGTGTGAGTGGGTGATTGATTGACAGACAGATTGGACACCCTAAATGAACCAAGATAAAGCACACTGAGACATGTTAAGCCCACTCATGAGGGCTCATACATACCCATACATGCGCATACAATTGTGTGTTAATCACACCTGGCGTAATTTCTTTCGAGTTCTTATTGTTCCCGGTGTTGTGTGTTACCACTAGATTTTGTGCACACAAACACGGACTCCCTTAACACGACAACACGCGTCCAATGCCTTCATCACCCACAAGCGCATCATATAATTTCCTCGAACAGCAGTTGCCTGTCAATCTGCCTTCGGTATGATTCTCGCTGACTTCATGCGTCAATCAGTCAAAATGGTCGATCCGTCAAACACACAAACACGGAGGTATCTAGCTTACTGCTCTGTTGCTGTTGGCACAGCTCTACGCACGGTCCAGAGCCACTCTCAATGCTATCGATCGACCCCAATGCGATCTGTACTGATTGTTGCCTAAGATGTGACACACTCAACCAGGTAGGCCATGACGAGAAGTCGGTGGCTTGCTCACTCCTGTTTGCGTGTCTGTTTGTATGTATGTTCACTTTGTACTGTAGAGGGAAACTTAGCAGGATAGAGGGCAAACAAGAGAGCGCATCGTAGAATAAGCCTGAGGTCGTCACCCTGCTTTTAAGAAAGATGTCACAATGATCGTTTCAATCGAGATGAACAGCTTAGGCACTGAAACGGTTACAACAACCCACACGCATAGAAATGGACAAAAACAAGCACGCGCACACAAACACATCCAAAGCACCAGAGCATTTTTGCGGTCATGGCGACGTTATTGTGGGTCAACCGGACTCACGACCGAAAGACCGTCTGTCAAAATGATGGGCAGGCAAACCTAGAGGGGAACCTTCAGAAAGAAGCTGTTGACGGATCAGGATTCTGGTGAGAGAATTTGAGCAAAGCTCCATGGGTGAGATTTTACTCGAAAACAGTGACTAGCGTGCCACGTAGCTCTCTCGGGAATCATTCGGACCGCGATGAGCAGAGTTTGATCACTCTTGTTCATCCCTCTAATCATACCCTACTCTGGTTAAACTACTACTGAGGAATTCGGATATATTCGTAACGTAAAAGCAGACGAATTGCTTGATCGATTTTAGGAACCGCCACAGTGGATTGGGGCTGTCAATCTGATTTCAGAACTAAGTGGATTAATTTGCTGGTTGGTGTTTAGATTAATTTAGTAATTAATTGATATAATTAACGTACACTCTGATGTTCTTCCGTGTGACATGACAATGAAAGGTTCAGAAGCAAACGCGAAGTTGGGAAAATCCATTTTCTTGTGTCACAAGAGCAAGAGAGTATCGGTCAATCATCAGGGATATCAGTTAGTTACCGAGGCGTATTGAGAACAAGATAATCCAAAGAGTTTGTCGGAAGTGCAAGTAAAACTTGGTTTTCCCATTAGGGCAAAACGTTTTTACTCGATCCGGATATTAATTCCGGTGACTTGTGATGCCATTCGAAAATAGGCTGAAAAATGATCGAACGCTTCCGGGAAAGATGGTAAGATTAATAAGTGACTCACCAATGACTAGTCATTTCTTACTTGTCTTATCCAAGATCACCAAGTGCGTCCGTTCGATAGGCTTCCCCGTTGTCTGATGGAGTTCTTTCAAAGGCGCTAGGTCCTTTCGTGCTGAAATTTATTCAGAACACTTTTTCATAGGGGAGGATTACTCGGAATGAAACGATCCTAACTCAGTATTGATAGTTTGCTGATGCTAAAATATCGCTGTGACAGATAATTAAAAGAAAGTTAACTTGTATCGGAGTTTGAGGTGAAAAGGCAGTTTGTGTACATAACGACTCACTGTTACTACCTGAAAAGGACGTGAAAGATTCCATGATAGATTAATCGTCGTACTTAATATAATCACTGTTGGAAGGTGAGCCAAACGAATAAGAGTGGTGACAGTGCAACCTTCTCATCAAGTTTGTTCATTTCCTGTGATTTTAACAAAAAATAGAAAAAATCACACTTGGCAACCCACCAGATAACACCAGTTAATGCATGAATCCATATCCGAACAAGGCCGAAAAAATTGGCCCTCGTTCGATACTATCTGGTTTGTCACTATCATGTTGGTCGTGTTGTCTCACGCCGTTGTGTATCTCGTCATATTATCCCATTTTCCAGTTCACTGCTGATGTAGACAACCTGTCTTCCCGTCCATCAATCTGCCCAGTTGAATGGTCATTCGACACCTACTAGATCTCTACCTACGGCCCTATGCGCACGCACACCAACGCCCATATGGAAGTCATAGCAACGGGTTAGATTGTCACCAACCTTACCTGAATAGTTGGTTTGACTTGATTTGGCTCTGTTTGGGTTAGATGAGAAATAATGATGGTGAACTTCTGTGTGGTCCCAATCGCACGTGCATATACGTATAGCTTGAGGCCTAATCTTTAGTCCCCTTAGCCTGAGGCGTACTCAAAATGTTCCCATCGTCATGTTGTTTTCATCGTATATCTGTGCGTATGTGAACGAGTGCGAACATGTACATAGGCTGAGTGACTAACCTGGGTCTGATGGCCTGCTGAATGATTGGATAGACAGATGGGAAAGAATATAGAGATTCCCTGTGTAGGTGCGAGGCTGTGCGCGCACACACACACACACACACACACACATACACACACAAGTAGTCGCATGTGGAACAGTGATCACTAGATCTGCCTGTAGCCTGTTTGCACCGTGCTCTAATGCACCTACTGTTTCTGTAGCTGTCGCTTCTGCTGGTGATGGTGATGGGGGTAAGAGATTGGCGATAGCGGTCCTCAGATCAGTAAGCAGGTGCGTACCTGTGCGAGAAACCTTGAGCAAGTTGAACATGACAGCCTCAGCCTGCCACTCCTCATTTACTACCATTCAACACAGTCTGATATTATCATGTGAGGACCTGACTGTGCGCGTATACATGTGTCTACAGGTGCACACATCTGCTTGCGTGCACTAGTAAATGCTACCTTTTAAGAGCAACAATTGTGATTGATAGAAGGTCTGCCGCAACCACTGATTCACCTGCTTACTCAATCAATTATCTACACAAATTATTTCTCTGTATATACATACGTTCGCTTATTTATGTATTTATTTGTTTGTATGTTCACTCTTTTTCTCTCGAACACACAAATTATATGTACGCTGACATCCACACACGCAATCAAGGTAGTAAAATGGATAACAGTGTGGTCACTACTTTGCCCCTGAGGCAGACAATATGGTTTGACTGATAATCTTATGTAATCTTACTACCTTTAGCGTGCTGCTCAGACAAGTAGACGTACCGAACATGCATGTGCGTCTGTGTCCCTTAACTTAGATGTCGAAGGAAAGGCAACCTAATCACACATACAACAGGTAAAAAGTATTTAGAAAAATCAAAAGCGAATTCCATGGTCAAATCATCAGATGTGACCGGATAAATTGACTGACAAAAATAAATGCCCAGAACGAGGGAGTGTGCACGAAGCCTGGTGAGATTATGATGTGGAAGATACTGCATTTGTTTGCATAGAACAGGATTCCTGTGTTTGAGTTCACGTGTGCGTACTCATTTATCCACACGTGAATGAAGCATTGAAAATCTAGCCACTATACTGTACTGGCATGTTTCATATAAACATTCATTCCAATTTTTCTCATCTCGATTTTGCAATCCTTCGTCACAGTCGTTGAGTATAGTTCAAATCTCCACTGTCAATACTAACAGAAACTCTAGTTCCATTTAACAAACTTTGTCTCTGCTTAAGAAGCAAAGGCGCATTACGTTGGCTACGTTTAGATGAGCGCAGAGATAACACTGACTGGACCCGGAATAAGATGATGGCAGCAGTGGCAATGACAAAGGTGATATCATTAGCAACACTATCAATGACCCTAGTAGTGCTGATGCTAAACCCGCGAATGTTTTCAATCCATTTTCCTTATGAGTAAGATTAATAAGAGACACAATTTCCCAGGATTCTCTAACGAACATTTTCAATCTTTCAATGCTTGCCGGAATGAATCCGTTTTCCGCAACAGTTTTTTTCAGGGTGCAGGATACGAATGCACCCATTCTAAGAATTATGGTGACTTTTGATCATAATAAATGCTGTCACTGATTTATACCGAACTGCAACTAAGCATCCCCATTAAGTGAAAAAAGGTTGCTGGTACCATGTAAGAATAAAGTGTTTGGCGTCTCAAATACGTTTCGCAAAGTACTCTCCGCACACATTTCATCAACAAACCGGGGCACCGAGATACCGTCTGCATTCTGAATGACTAGTTTTTACGGAATCATCTTTGCCGTCACACTGGGGCTAGCACAATAAGCGTTAGCATTTTGGAGGTCGAAATGTCTGTGACTACGTCCAATCTTGCGCTCAACTGACCCCTTTCATAGTGTTATGATTCCGTCCTTAACGTCAAATGGTATTAAACCTAGAAATAAGCACTGTTGGTAGTAGATTCCAGTGTTCAGTGAAACCTGGCAATTATCTCGTGTCAGTGTAAAACGAAAACGAAGATACATGAGCTCCTATATCAACTGTCTAACTTGATGAAATACAGGGGTATCAAAGTAGTTTGTTACTCTAAAGTTGATTGACGCTCGGTTATTCAACTCATTTGGTGTCCAAAATAAAGCTCACTACGGTAGCCAACATCTTAGATTAGCAAGCGGGTCCGGGATTCTTTATAGATCCGGTAGTGCCGCGAAAGAAGACATGAAGGACGCATTTACTGTGTGGCGGTTTTACGGGAAATGCCTTAAATACAAATGCCAGATGTACTCACAGTAGGAGAGCTAAGGTTTACTAAAAACGTCTGGTGAAATTGGTTAGGTTTCCCCATTGTTCGGTACCCATAATGACTTTTGGTTCTTTGGATGAACGACTGAAAATGAATCAGCCAATGCACTAGAGTAACACATGTTGGCACGCGTATACACTAACCGTCACTTGATTTACGATGAAAAGGCAGGTAGGTGAGATGGGAACATAACGAGTTCACAAAAGAAAACACGGGTGCGAAGGACAACCATTTAGCTGGCGCATGTGAACTGCTTAAATAGTGTTGACATTCACTAGGACGATATAGACGAACAAATGCTTTTAATATTATTTTATTGCCTTAAAAATAATTTTTATTCATTTTATGTCAGCATGATGTCAATCATCTGTTAAAGCCCACTCCATCTGGTGTGCTTTTGTGATCTCACGGCTTGCCGACCTGTCTACTGTTCTCTGCTTTTGCTTGACCGGCTGGCTGATTGTCTAACCCACTGATGGTTGGTTTGTCCACACTTGGCCCACCACCTGTCACTAACCTTTCGGTTCACCCACATCCCTTCTGCTGACAATTGTAATTTGGTGACTGGCCTATTATCGGGTGTTCGTCCTCGGGTGTATGTGCATAACCAAGCCCTTAGGCCTCGAACCTCAGCGATCGTAAGTCCCATCCCCCATTCGCATACTGCCCTCCGTGCTTGGCATGCCCAGTGGAGGACCGTCACTATTGGATGACTGTCAATCAAGCTGTCATTCAATCAGGCTGCTGGAAGGAATGTTGACGGAACGTTAGGCCTCAGCCCAGACGAATGCCAGATACGGGCCGAACCCTCTTGTGTATGGATGTATGTCCGTGGCTACGGCTGTATGCATACACGGTCCTAAATGGTGCAGGATACAGGGAAGCCTAAATGGATAAGGAAGCTCTACAGCAAATCGTCTTTGCATTACAATTGAGACGGATTGATGGTTCACTA
Organism: Fasciolopsis buskii; assembly: GCA_008360955.1. Taxonomy (NCBI): domain Eukaryota; kingdom Metazoa; phylum Platyhelminthes; class Trematoda; order Plagiorchiida; family Fasciolidae; genus Fasciolopsis; species Fasciolopsis buskii. The sequence goes on from LUCM01004115.1 coordinate 109,979, forward strand.
TAGTGGGTTGGGAGAGTATTCGTATGCGATAGACGGACAGGTCTGAATTAGCCCGCATGCATGAGCTATCTGTGACTGACAGATATAGACGGGTCATTTAGGCACAAGAACTCGTTTGGGCGATAATCATACGTGGAGTAAGATCATATCGATTTTGAATTAGCTAGGTTTGCTAGAACCTATTCAATGGACATAGACACAAATGAGGAGGGTGAAGATACTGATGGAATAACAGGGCTATTTTGTTTGCATGTGTAGCTGTGGGGGAGGGTAAGGCATCCGTTGACAGCGATCACTCAGTCAACCTTTTTCCTCCCGTACCCATTTGCTCCGATAAACCCGAGCGATGTAATGTTCTTTTCACTCCGATGGTGGAAGGAACAGACAAGAAAGCAATCACGCTTGTCAGTCGATTCGCGTCTCTTCGATTATTCATGTTCAAGAATAGCAGATCGTTCACGTAGGATTGTCAATCACAGTTTCATTGATGATGATCCTGTACAACCCTGGCAACTGTGAGGGCACATACTTTTCTGTCTGTCCCTCTCTCCGTGGAGGTAAACACATTGTTATTTCTTACACTTGAATGTAAAGTGACAGAATCGAAATATGTGATAATAAAAACCGGGTGAATCCATTTTGTGTCCCTTAAGAACTTCGAATCATGATACCTATTTTGTCGGGAGGGCAGAACTTTTGACCTAAATATGCACTTAGTTTTATCATTCTAGTGGAGTTATTCAAAAGGTAAAGAGGCAGAGCAGGACGTGTGAAGTTGGAGACGTTTTTTGTTTTGAAAACCCCGGATCTTCAGAAGTATAGGTGGAAATGTTATATCAATTCTTTTCGTAAGACTCTACGGCGCACTGAAATTTGTAGTCTTGAAATTACTATCATCGTCGTCACAGTCGTGGTAATCAACACCATATTTAACTGGTAGACTCAACAGACATGGAAATCTGTGATAGACCCACCCATACACTTCAGTTGAGATTACCCGCGACACTCACGAATCTGATTAACACAACCGGGATTGCGGATTCCAACTCATCATCTGACGTATCCTTGTCGAAGTGCTATCATTTGCGTCGCACATTTTGCATCAGAAGTCTCATTTGAAACCTGTAAATTTGTTCAACCATATGTAGTTCCAAACACAGTACTCGACAAAAAGATATCTCTACCATTCATATGGACGGTAATGGTACGATCTCCCGATAGTTTGATCGATAGTGCAGTGTCAACTGGTGGTTCCAAAAACCGTTAATACGTTTACTTATTATTTTGTTTTTTTTGCTTTCACCTTTTTTTGTTGAGCGAAACGTACGTCGAAATTCAGTCAGCAATGAGTGTCAACAAGGAAAATTTTGAAGAATTAGGAGAGCAGATATGGACGTGGATCGATTAATGGAACTCATGATCAGGCTGATTCTATCCATGTTTTTCCACCAGCTTTTGTCTTATCTTTTCCCGCCTGTGTAGGTCCACTCCCTGTACCCCTTGGATATTTATAGGAACGTGTAACTCTGGTGAACGGCAGCGGTCAATGAGGGTTGCCTTGCTGTTTAACGCTGAACGATGATGATGATGATGATGATGATTTTGTTTGTTAATCAAAGCTTGGGTTAAGAAGCATTCTAGAGAATTAGGATGTCAATCTCTAAGTCCAAGATAGCATCCCATTCCCTTAGTGGGCCGTATCGAAATGCACAAAAAATTGCAATGCGATAGACGAGTCACACCAGTTCGAATCTTGATCACGAATCAATAATTCGATGTCGCATCCAACTGGGATAAGTCAGAAACTGCTAATGACAGTTAAACTGCGCAGTACCTTTTGGTGGTCTTTCTTTAGTAAGTCAAGGGAGCTCATGGGTTAAAATTGTTAAGCGATAGGGTTATGTACAAAAAAGTGCTAATCTGCTAAGTGCTGATGCATATTCTCTCTAGATTGCGGAAGTATTGTGTGGAATTAGGGATTTCCGGTGTGCAATTCAGTTCGTATGCCTGCAGATGCATACTGCTACACTAAAAGATAGGGATTGGAACAAAACCACACTACATTCTTGGTTCTTGAAGGTCATCTGGGAACTGAATCACATCACAGACCAGCGGTAAAGTCTGGTCTGTTTCTAGAAATCGCGACAACCGAAAAGGCAGGAAACCCCTTGCTCGATGATAGATAGCCTAAGCCCATATAATGAGTTTTTGTATCCTCTTTACTTTTCGTCATATCAATTTTAATCGTTTATTTTGCTCTTAATTTAGTTGAACTGTTTAGTAGATGAGAATATTTGTGAAGTTAAAACACTAAAGTACTTTAGTGGTATTCTGCTATTGTTTCCCCAAAATTGTGAAGTACCATAATTTATATTCCTCAATTCAAAAAGTACACCTTTCCTGTTATACCTAAACAGCACAATCGACCACTGGTCAAGGAAACAACTCACCTCCGGACAAAGAAGCTCGCAGTGAACAGAACAGTCCTACGTATATTGAAGGTCATCGATCTCATAATCGGGCGCATGGTGATCGGGGCCCCGGGTCCGGAGGAACCGGTAATAGCGGAAACGGTTCTTCACCAAATGCGAATTCTACAGAAGCTCGACGAAGTGGTCTGGGGTTCTTGAGTGGTAGCGGAAAGGATTCTCACGATTCTCTATCCATGTCAACCGGTAGCGGGACAGTTCGATCATCACCCTTTGGAGAGTCTAGTCCAATGGAAACTGACACTAAGTGTTGTCCTACAACGTCCACTTCCAATTGCGGTTCTGCAGTCGGTCCCGGGGGTTTGTTCAGTATTCGTCGAGCTGTTGGTTTATCAAGGACAAACCTACCGTTCCCAGCGAGAAAGCGGCTTTTCGGTTGGTTAGTTGATCACCTTCGCGAACCATATCCTTCTGAAGAGGAAAAAATGATGCTCGCCATGGAGACGGGGCTATCTCGAACTACAGTCAACAACTGGTTTATTAATGCCCGTCGACGATATGTGAAACCGCTTATGCAAGGTCGCCTTGTCCTCCAGTCCGGTGTATTCAAAACCGTGTCTAGTGAATCCTGCACACCAATATCACCTCCATCTCCAACAAATACTTCCGGATTTAGCGCGGTGCATACATCGGCGGCAGCGTCACCCTTTTCCACTACGAAAACAAATCATCCTCAAAGTCCACTCACTGATAACGCGGTCAACATGACACGTGACAGACCTGGTTCCAGACGAGCCCCTACTTCACAGTTTTCCCCATTTAGCACGGCCGTGTTTACATCCCCCAGTACACCAACTCCTCCATTGATTTGCGACTCCAACTCACTACAATCCAGCACCACCTCCGGATCTGCTTTTCATTCTAGTCTGTTTCAGTCTACTCCGTCCGTTCTGAACGTATCTAAGTCAGGGTCAACTGACGCCTTATCTGCTATGGCGGTGGCAGCAGCAGCGGCCGCAGCGTTTGCTCGTGCGGGGATCACCACCACCGGACCAGATCCACGCACATTCCCTTCGACATTCAGCAGTGTACTTGCTTCGAACCCAACTCTGGCGCATCTGGCTCATCAGTCAGAATCGGGTGCGAATGTCGATAATCATCCGTTGGATACTGTTGGAACTTTATCTTCCAAGTCTTTACTATGCACAAAACCGGAGAAGATTGTCGGTGACTGAGTTCACATTTGTTTATCCTGTCTTCAGTTTTGTTAATTCATCTGGCTGTGTACATCTAAAACATATGATCACATGTGGAAAACAGACAACAATTGGTCACTTAGCAAATGCATCGATCCGTGGAGGCTTCCAGAAGGTGGAGAGCTGTGGATACATATTTACGACGTGAGGGATGCACATAAATCCCTACACTACAATCACACAAACCCGAGTCTGTAAAACAATCAGCTGGATTCTTGTGTGGTGTTTGCACATTTTGTATCATTATGTTGACCATATTTGGTATTCTTATGCCACGTGTTTCATGCGTTTTATTTGATCCTTCCGTGTTCTATTTCGGCTACACTCAACATTTGATTGACTATCTGATTGCTGGCCCGTCCATTCACATGAATACAGCCTAGTTGCTTTTGATCTCTGAGTTCGCCTATTCTTCAACTCACCCGTGCTTTTGTGCCACACATGTACCATGCAATATATTTGTGGGAGCCCGTACATTTTTTTCACAATTCTTCCTCCCCCCCTTCCCCGGTTTGTCCCACAAACATTCACTCGTACAATTTCTTTTGAGAATGTGTGTGGCGTTGGAAAATACGAAAACTCACGTGAAAACGCCCCTAATTAATCACGTGATGGGAGACAAATAAGAACAAACAAAGAAAATAAGACACGTTACATCTCATATCTTTGTACTTACTATACGAGATTTGTGATTGATCGTGTGCTCGTTCTAGTTCTTGTGCAATCTGTGCAACTAAATCGGTTTTGGTCAAAATATTTCTCTATTCAATCTCTCGTTCTTGATATTTTGGGTTCTGTTGTCCTTTATTCTTTTTCTTTCGTTTACAGTTGTTTTATACGTGTGTGTGTGCACTGCCGTGTATTTGTATGTGCGTGTCTATGGGTGTGTGTGTGTGCGCGCTCGAGCAAAACGCGCCCACTTAACACATTATGAGTATGGATTTCCCATACTGGGTCATTGATAGCTCCCTGAGTGCGTTGTTTCTAGTCCTCAAAGATACGTTGTCGCTACTCGCTCGGAGCGTAGACATAGTGAATGAGCTATCGGTAGAAAGAATCACTGGGCTAGTCGTGCGATGTCTCGGCGTAATAGTGTGTTCGCACGCAGTCATCCGTTCAGCCATTCGTGTATTCATTCATCTGAACAACGGTTCATCAACGATGGTCACGCTCCGCGAAACAAAATTTTTGGAAAGACTCGAACCCACGGTTTTATTCCCATCAAACGGAGGTTGATTTTAACCTCAAAAAATCAGGACGATTTGGCAATGCCTTTGACACCAATTTTCATTGCAGACTAATAAATTTCTACACTGAGATGAAGACGGGTACGAGATACCATTCTTCGGTGTTTTCAAATTATGTGAATATCTAGTGCAATTATTATACCGTCCGACTCTCATCCCAGTCCACGCAATCTTTTTTTGCCAGCAAAAACCTGGCTACTTGTCCAATTGTGCAGTTGACATTTCACTTACTGGTACGTTCTTTCACAACCCTCTCTTTTTCTCTTTGCTGTTCTGTCGCACATGTTTGGGTATTAAATCAACAGATTGACAAGTCCTATTTGGCCTTATTTTCTCTTTAAGGACTGGGTTTTCCGAAGGCCAGTGATCCGGATATTCGTACATATGAAAACCGTCAATTAGTCTGAAAACTAAGCAAGAAAAATGGCAATAGGCAAGTAAGGCAGCCGAGTTTAACCATGCCCTAAAGGTGTTCCGATCTGAAGCAGATTATTCGACTATCAAGGGCCACGGTTGCATGATAATGAGAATCGCTCCGATTAGTCTGTTTGACGTGCGGCGATGATTTCGGGGAATGCACAGTGGTGATGTTCGTATACGGTCAAATTCATTCAAATGATACACCTTGCGAGTGGCTCGTTCATGTGACAGAGAGTGGCGTGCTTATCCGGAATAGGCGAGTGTTCACTGGAGTCCAATGGTAAAGTTGTCAAAAGGATTTCTCCACTGAAATTAGTCAAATATAATGAAACAGTTGAATGCGTATACCAAGCCATAGTCTACAATAAATGTTCAATATTTAATTTTCTTCTTTCGACGGATCTTCGCCCAGCACTTGCTTCGCCCCACATAGATGACAATCTACCTTCTATAAATTGGACTATATTACCTCTACTGTTTCATATCGATAGAAACTTATTCCAAGTTTTTGACCGTATAGTTACTGGTTAGGGATTTGAATGTCCGATACACGTTGGCTGTGGATTCATGGAAAACTTTCAGCATTACTGTGTCTCGTCCTTCAGAAAGCCAGAACACATGAACAGCCAACGATCCCGTAGTTGTAAACAAGATTTCAGAGAAGTTCGTGGAAAACTTAAACAACCAGTTATCCGGTTTTAAATCTGATCTAATCAGGGAAACTATTTGGCAGTTGCTTTAAAAAAATTAAGATACACTGAGCTGTCTAAGCATACCGATATTTGTCACTTCTGGCCAGTTGATGTGTCTCTTGCTTTTCTGGTGTCCGTAGATCACTGCAAAATAAGGGTCCGTCGATCCGGTCGCACCAGAGGCTGTGACACATTTTTTTCCTGAACAAACAAGATACACTTAGTTACTTGCTCGTCTGCTTCCAGCTGTTAGCTGCATGAAGGTGTAATCATATACCAACAAATTAGTCATCTGATGGAAATGTAGTGGAATTCCACACAAACTGTTTTATCCAGTCTCCCATCAGTTTACCGCACATCGTGACGTATTCTCACCAAGACAGAAATCAGAGCACAGCGACTGACAATTATCTGTGTTCAGTTGAATGTTTTGGACGATTGATAGGTTGGCAAACTGTCATGGATGACGCCATGCACGTCCACATTGTTATCCTAAATTTCGGCGGGGCGTGCGCACATTCAGTCGTCGATCGTATCCATTTCCTACACAGTATTACTTCTCATTCGTGACAGTTAAAATTGGCATGGTGATGTATAAACTAATATGACTTGTTGTGATCTGCTCTGCTTTTATCTAATCAAATAAGACCGCAGAAGTCAAATTACGAAAACCGATTAGTGAGAAGCAAATTCCATTAGTCGAACCTTGGGCTGAGCTGTTCGGTTCCCTTAGCACTATAGCAGTTAGTCTGATAGATCAAGTAACGAGCTTTCTTTGGAGAGACAAAGAGACGAAGAGAAACTCCATAATAATGCAATTGTGCATCAAGATTTCACTCACAAATGTGTTTGAATAGTTTTATCGCAATCTTAGTTGATGATACGTTCTTTTTAATTGAGTAAAACTTAACCTACAATGAATAACACAGTATGGATGTGCTCAAAAATATAGTTGATTTGAAGAACAACACCGTTTGTTCCAAGTCTAAAATTTTCACTCACAAACTCCACACGGCATTTAACTCCATCTTTTGTCCGTTCACAACAAAAGTCACTCGAGCCACATAGTGTTCTTGAGGGTTGTGTTAAGAATTGAAGAAAATTAAGGAACCTTACCAAATGAGAAAAGTTCTTGTGATGATCGCTTCCAGAGTTCTGGCGTATCCTGATTCGTGACAGGAATAACAAAACGCAACAACAACAACAACAACAACAACAACAAAAGCGTGTTGTCACCACCACCACGACGACCACCACCACCACCACCGGTACCAGTAGCACTACAACGACAGGAACATTGGAATTTTATCACGGCTTTGCCATGGTAACGTAGACATGCTGGTCTCCAAAAACGGAACTTGGTCTTCTTCAGTCGTGCGTGAAAATTAGGAAATAATCTGGATTCTCTTCATGCTACTGTCAAGGGGTTGGTGCGGCCTCGGGGTAATGGAGTTGGATAAGTCGTATCATATGGTCTCCTTAACGATTCAAATTATTTAATGCACGAAAGCAGACAAAAGCTTCTGGAATCAGATCTGTGCTTTCGTGCGTGAGAGCGTTGATGCATCCACTGATGTGCGGAATCGCGGCTGCCGAATCTTTGGTAAAAGGAGGTTGTTCCCTATGACAAACTCATCGGAAATGTATGTTGTATTGCAGCAGTTATCACTAAATTGGATTTACAGCTATACAAGCCATGTTATACAACCTTCGGAAATCGGTATTTGGTTGTGTCTAGCGCTAGTTCCACACGGATTTCAGGGTACCAGTCAGTTACACTGAAAAAACGGGAAGTACGGTACAATTGTAATACCCCCAGTTGGGAGTGCGAAAATGGACTGCTTACTTACTTCACTTCGCATCTATGCGATATTCTTAGCTGAGAAATGCGAATAAAATGGAATGGAACTTGAAATCAGTTCAATGCATTCTAAATGATACATGGACACCTTTCATAGTCCATCTTGCTAGCGAACACTGGAAGACGCGAAAATTTCTTACAAGTACCAGATAATCTAAATCAAAATCTGGCCCGAATAATATTCAAATGATACTGTCTATTTTGGTGGGAGTGAGAAGGGTAAGTCTGTATCACATGGACGAGATTATCAGAGGTTTGAACTTCCACATCAAAGGTCACTGCTCCAGTTGGTGGTTTTTCAACAACTGCGACATTTTCCACAACGCAAATTAAATTTGTTGTGCATCTGCTAGGGGAAATGCACCAAAATTGTTTCTTAATCTCAAATGTTGAATCGAAATCCCAACAGGTGGAATGAATGGTTACGGTTTTGGCTGATGGCAAAATCCAGTTACTCAACATGCATCCCAAAGTCGATATCACTGGCCGCTGCAGCTCAGAGTTAGAACATCTACACGATAGACAGAAGGTCGCCGGAACTCGCTCTCGGCTAGTGGAGTCTACATTTGGAAGCACAGTGCATAGGTAGATTATCCACCCGGCTCCTTGTGTCACCTCTAAAGTGCTGAAGGTCATGATTTATTCATTTACTTAATTGTTCATGTTAATCAGGTCCTACTAATATCGCGCATCTGTCCAACAGGATTTCGTTCTAGGCATTTTCGAAAACTAATGAATAGTGAACGTTGTTGGTTTCTCTACAACTTGTGGATCTATGACGAGACCGGTGATCATCTAATTGAGAAATCTAGACTTTCAAAGTGATGCTAACAATTCAATATACTTTCCAAGGGATTGGACATACCTACACCTTAGACTCATCATGATGAATCGGAGCCGACTGGGACGTTGGTGTTATTGTAGATGGACGTTACAAAATTCATGCGCATTTAAAATTGGTTGGTTCATGTCTACCTGAGGGGAATGCGCGAGCACGGGAAGGATAGATTTGCCTAATTTCTTGAGCTTGACGATGCTCATGACAAGTATGGAAATCCTACTCCCTAAATTGGTGATTGACAAACATTTGTGGAACCCTTTAGGACTGGAACAAAGTTTTCCGAGCGCATTTTACAGCATTTTTACTTACTACAACTGCTCAAAATGGAATTGTCACTGTTTCTTACGTGGACTGGTTTACGGTCCTAGTGTTACTCATTATCTGAGTATTTGAAATATTTTTCCACGCTTTACCTCCTTTTTACTGGTCAAAATCAGGTCAGCAACATCAGATTACGCCTCAACGATCGGATTCTTTTCCATGATCCAAAAGACTCAAACAGGGAAGGATTCATTTATCCATCACGTATAGTTTTCTTGCTTATGCTACCTATAGTGGACTGGGACAAAGTCACTGCTGCAGCACTTTTCTATCTATCCTCAGAAATCTGGCCCCTCTGACAAATTCTGTGTCGAACGCCTTAGCCATTACGCTACTGGGCAGGCTGTGAATGGTTTGCTGAACTTCACCACATGATGTTGCACCTATCCGTGACTGATTTGCACGGTTACTGTCCGCTAGCTGAGAGCGATCTACTCCCAAATGATAGATGACTTTTGTGCAGGTAGCCTAAGTACGACGAAGGCTTTTGATATGACCTACAGAGCTTGATTACTTGGCACATTTTAGTAGTAGGAGATTGAATGTTTTCATGAACTAATTCCCCATGTGATATGATCGTTCAACTCACGATAAAGAAACCATGGAAGCAATGTACAGCTGTTTCATCCTTGTTAGGTATTATTTCATGAAAACTTTCAATCTCCTACTACTAAAATGTGCCAAGTAATCAAGCTCTGTAGGTCATATCCAAAGCCTTCGTCGTACTTAGGCTACCTGCACAAAAGTCATCTATCATTTGGGGTCGATCGCTGTAAGCTAGCGGACAGTAACCGTGCAAATCAGTCACGGATATGTGCAACATCGTGTGGTGAAGTTGAACAAACCGTCCAGAGCCTGCCCGGTAGCGTGATGGCTAAGGCGTTCGACTCACAATCGTTCGTCCTTGTTCGGGTTCACGTCCCAGTTCGGGCGCGGTCCATATGCACTGCTCATGATTTCTAACAAGGATGAAACAGTTGTACACTGCTTCCATGGTTTCTTTATGGTGAGTTGAGCGATGATATCACATGGTGAATTATTTCATGAAAACATTCAATCTCCTACTACTAAAATAATTCTATGTTGTGCACCAACAACTGATAAAAGTACGCCTCGGAATAGAGTAATCATCAACAGGGACGACATAAAATGCACGTCAGCCTAGCGAAGCCTTTTTTCTCACAGGGGATAAGTTTTCATGCACTGGCTGTCAGTTCGTCAATTCAATTAGGAGCCGACTGCGTTTTAATCCCCCAGATACGTGTTCCGAATCACGTGATATTAGTTTCTGAACCAAATAACACCACCTCGGACTCAGTATATACGTGATCACTTCTTCGTCACTGTGAATTAGGAGTTGCGACGTAAGCAAAGATTGCCCGCTGCTCATATTCAATTTAGTTGCACCAGGAGAAATCAATTTCAGTTGTTTGGGAATAGAAATTTTAAACTAGGACATTATTTTTTCCGCGATATGCAAGAGGAGAATTTTAAGAAAAACAGTGTAATATTCGATTCAGTAGTCTTTACCATGCCCTAGGTGGCAGCCATTCGGTAAATTTCGTGATTTTGGTACTTGGATACGATGAATTCGACCCCTTGCATCATCGATCAGTTCCTCATTGGCAGCCTGCATGTGAATATAACCCTCCGTCCTAAGCTAATATAAATCAGCTGATCTTTATTAAAACACAAAAGGAAAAAAACAAGAACCAGAAAGAATTCCACATGAAAGTTAATCTGGATTGACACTTGCAGGTAAGCTGTACTTTTCTTTCTTTCTATCCGGAATTTTTTCTTAAATCAGTCTTCTACGCTTCAAGTCGTGATACCCCTAGATTATCTTCGAGGTGACTCAATATTCTAGTACCAACCGTGAACTGACAATTGAATTTGACGCAGTAGCCGTACATGCCCCTCGGATCTTTCCATGCAGCTCAACCTGGAATTTACCTGTTCGGAATCAGACGCCCCTACACCGAGCTACCCGAGGTGAGCTTCAATGGCATGAAAGAATTCAACGCTATATGACCCAGCTTTATTCCGCCATCTTCTTTGAATAACAACAACCGGCTGATCACGCGAAAATTCAGTCATATATTGCTAAATTGCATTATCGAGAGTCCAGCAAATGCATAGTGAGTAGAAAAATCATCGACTATGACTGGTTAGGTTAGTGATTTTTGATGAATCATTCCGTAAAATTCTTCGTATATTGATTTTACTTCTGCGGGAATGTTTCAAATCAAAGGTCAGGGAACCACTACAAATCCAGACTGAAGGGGATATCAATACACCGTTCTGTCTGGTCTAGACAAGACAGTTCTATTGTAAGAATGAGTAGTGTCAACGGATTATCTCACTAGACAGAAGGGAAAATCTACAACTTGCTTCTGTGAAACTAACTTCTGCCTTAGCCCCAGACAAGCGATAGACAACAAGAGTAGTTTTCTAAGCAGATAAATGCTTAATGGAAAATTGTAAAGATCTCATGTGGAACATTTCTCTCAAGGTGGTCAGTTTATCCGTGCATACCTACAACGGCGCACGCATACACAAGCGTAAAATTTGGCCTGTGAATATCGACGGCTGGACGCTTCTTGGCATTGTCTAGGTCTCCCACGAGAGTATGCCATTATGTGCGCTCAGGAGCACACGAAACCGTATGGTTATTAATTTGATTGTTAAAATTCAATCTGAGCTTTGCCACATGTCACTCGTGTTACCACTGTAATCTGGCTGTCACTCATATATGACATTTGCGTGATGATTAAACGGAATTAAAATTTCCTACTCTGCATGAAGTGGCACCCATTTCCCCTCTTCTTTCGCTCTCATTCTCTGATCTTATTACCAATCGAGATGAGGGTAAAAATTTGGAAAAAATCAAACAAAATTCTAGCATTAACGTTTCGTGATCGACTACGTGATGCGTACGTGGTCAAGTGTTGGATAGGATTTTGGAACTTCCTCTCTCTCTTTCCCTCGGTGTGGTGTCCATTGCGACTGACAGTTTATAGAATGTGAATATATTGCTTATTCTTCCTTGCATTACAAAGTTGTCTTTTAAAGAATTGTGACTCCTGGTGCCCTAGAGGACTACTCTGCCGATCCGTGCTGTGAAAATGGATGTTAAATCAATGAAAATGTGGTCTTAGATACCACATAGTCATTTGTGTCACCGCCCAGGTTTAGATTTAGCAGATTGGATTTTATTAGCGTGACATCCCACATAGACAATTTTAGTAATCTTTATAGTCAACTAACTGAAGACGGAGGGAAGCTATGTGACCTAGATTACGCAGACGACGTCGTGTGCCTGTTCGAGTCTGTGGACCATGCACAATGCGTACTAGATAGACTGTTGAGATCGGTTACTCGGTTCGGCATGTGCGTTTTACCTTCAAAGTGCAAAGTGCTGTTACAGGACTGGACGACAGCAGCGCCGAACTTGATACTGGATGGAGAGGAACTAACGACTGTGGACCGTTTCAGCTATCTTGGTAGCTGCGTGTCCAACGATGGTAGCTCGGGAGTGGAGGTAAATATGCGTATATCGAAGGCTCGGGCAGCTTACGCTGGACTGAAGCACTTATAGCGTCGGCCTGATATTTTACTGAAGTTGGAAGGTCGTGTGTACCGTGCCGCGGTGCGCTAAGTTCAGTGCTGTTGTACGGTTGCGAGACATGGAGTATGCGTGTGGGCGATGTTCGTCGGTTGAAGGTTTTCGACAACCGATGTTTACGCAGTATGGCTAGGATTGGATGGAATGACCGGGTGAGTAATATTGAGGTTAGAAATCTGGTATTGGGTGCCACTTCTGAGAATACCTTGTTTCAGCGTATGAAACTTAGTAGACTATGCCGTTTGAGTCACGTGTTGCATATGGCATACACTCGTCTACCATACCGTGCCTTATTTTATGTTCCTCCCAAGGAGTGGAAGAAACCATGTGGAGGCCAATAGGTGACGTGGCAACGTGGAATGAGAAAATGTACAGCGAACTTAGGTAAAGTAGGTGTCTCACGCCTTCGTGGTTGGGGTCCGAAAGACTCATCGACTTGCTGGCTGGAGACACTGAAGGATATGGCAGTGAACCGTGAACAGTGGCGATCGTTTTGTCATTTTCTATCGAATCAGAATGATTGAAAACACGTGCGTTTGTACAGTTAGACTGTGTTCCGTGTGTTGGCTGCAGCAACATCTTATATTTTTCCACCTGTGTAGGTTCACTCCCTGTTCCTCTGGGATAGTTACTCTTTTTATATAAACGTGTAACTCTGGGGAACGGCAGCAGTCAGTGAGGCTGGTCTTGCTGCTTAACGTTGAACGATGATAATGATGATGATGATGATGACTAACTCAAGACGGAAAGTAATGCATTGCTTCACAATGATGAGGAATTTTGCACCAAAATCTTTGCCCTCTTATTACATCTTGCTCACTCGGGACACAGGTAAACTAAATCGTGAAGTAATCTGTTCACCATCCTGAAGGCAATCACCGAAGAAAACAAACTGCTGAAGATGCGAAATCAATTCATTCTAGCTTGATGATTTTCACCCGTCCAGTGTACGGCTGGTTTATTCCCGGAACCCTTACACCTTAGCTAATTTTAAATGGCTGAGCACAGATACCCAAACCGGCGGATACGTTGTCTTACCTCAGTGATATTCTGTGTATGATTACCTTGCGCTTCTACACACGTACACACATCGCAGGTTAGGGAAATCGGTATAGGCATGGCTGGTGCGCTAATCGCCCTAGGATGTAATCAATTCTGTCAAGCATAAAATACTAAGCTAATCATTGACTCATTTTCGACGCACTTTTCAGTGTGCTCCATTAGAAAGTCACATACAAAATGATCACCCTGTGATGAGCATCAAATTATTCGTTTTGACGAGCCATAAGCTGTTCAGAAACGTGTGCGTTTCATTAAGTCAGAGATTCTTGCTATGAATTCTCCTGTTATTTACTTTGTCATCTCGTAAATCGAATCGATTCCCCGTCAGTCACTGACTCCACACATGCACACGCATGCACACATGCGCAGTGTTGTTCTCACTCTTCAAAATGCCATCGGCTTACTTATTAATCAGGGCGAACTGACATTCTTTTCATGGATTTTACTGGGGTAAGTTGGGGACCAAAAGTACCAGCATTGCTGATCATAAGTTGCACGCAAAAACATGGAGAAATTCACTTGGAAGCACGCAGCTAATTTTGCGACCTCTGTTCTTCTTTCTAAAGGTTAGGTTTGACTAACCGACAAAAACTGTCAACAGATCAAAACTAGCGACAAAAGTTGTTAAGATTTTCCACTGTGACAAACCACATCAGTAATTTTTCAGTGTTTTCACACGTGTGGCTACCTGGGCTATTTGAACGACAAGCAGAACAAAACGGATTCAGTCAACCAAAACGCGATACTGTTATGACAACCCATGATGAGATAAAATAAAAATGCATATCTCAAAGGTGGCGGGCAAAGAGACCAGGTCAACGGTCCGACAAACACGGAAATGGAAAGCACGCGACAAAATGAGTGGATCAGACAAAACAGGGGACTAGAGAACCGTGAAGTAGTAAAAATAATTGCTAATTGAATGCATCCAATAGTCAAAACCAAACAAATAAGTTGAGTGCGGAGAACAAAATTGAATGAGGTTTAAAGTGAGAAGTACTGAGGTGAGAGGTTGAGTCTTCACATGTGCAACTGGTGGGGCTATCACTTGATAACTTCAAAGTATTCAGGTGGCGTGAAGCTAACGTAATGGATACATATATAAACACATACATCGAACAGTCTACTCATGGTGCAAAGATGACGATGCGAAGATTCCAAAAAAATGCTGAACATGAGGCTACAGAGCAGCCGGTTATTTCAAGGCTACTTTGTGACTCAGGGCTGTTATAAATGATTCGGCTTGTTGCTCAGGAAATAATTTCCAACCCAGGTTTTGCTTATCCTCTGAGATTACGTCATTTGCCAAAAATGATCTGTGGCTTCTATTCACGTACTTGAGAAAATGTGCCCATTTAATTGAATACACACCCATCTCCACATAAGAATGCTTGAACTTTGATGATTTTGTCATAAGGATGCAGCGTACAGCTTCAGTAATGCCAAACCATCACTGAAAAACGACGCCGCCACATCATCCAGTTTGTTAAACCATCGAAAGCCTACATGCACCACGTTCCGACTGACGCTCGAACAGTGGGGTAAAAAAATGAGATAAGCTCATTAGCTCCCAGATCATCTGGACTGCCTCTTAATAGGGGTTTATTGAATATTAACGTGCTCTATAAGCCTGTGAACAGCCAGATGATGTCTGTTGGAAAAGATGCCCAGACAAATAAAAAATAAAGCCTACATAACGTTTTGGCTTTGATGGCGTTCTTGTCAAACCCAGTGGTAGAAGCTCTGAAATATAAGATTTTGAAGCCATTTTCACCTATTTTCAGTATAACGCCCAAGATGAACTCGAAGCTAAACGGTAATTCTTAGTGGCACGCCAAGGAGCAACGGGTATCCCAAAAGGTGTCTCAAACGAAAGAACAGTTAACCCAGAGTAGAAAAGGCGAAATAACAACGTACATTCAATATTGAGCCTCGAGAACCATACAGCCAAAGCAATCAGAAAGGTCTTCAACAATGTGTTCACTGATGAAATGAACATATAATAGAATAAGAAAGAGAGCAAACCTATCGAAGAAAATGACTAAAAACGAAATCCACTACTCCTTGTCCAATCAAACAGACATTGCTTTTAGCGTAACAGTGAAAACCGAGAGTTCAGCCATAGATGGTTGTCAATGTGACCAGATAAAATTATGCGACCAGCCGGTACAATGCACAGCTGTGGTACTTAAAAATGTCCTAGTGCTCAGGATGGAGATGCGAAAGAAACTGATAGCCCATGCAAAATAATCTCAAACACCCGGAAACAGACAGATAATAAGAAGCCAAAGAAATCAGTGTTCAGAAAAATGACAGCTATTAATTCGGCTCGGTAAAAAGGGGAATATGAAAGCCGGGAGTGAGCAAAAGTTGGTATTCGTAAAACGGAGATGGTTTTTCTCAAATTGTTCTTGATCGTGCACCCAGATTTTATAAATTCACTATTAAACATTCAGAGTTGATCGCTTCATGACCACCGATCTTTCCTTGCATACTGATCTACTCTTAAGCCAAACTGACTGCTTCTTAACTTATCCGACACACTTTAAGAAGCTTATTAATACGCATCACCATAGAAAAATAATGAAGAAATAACGACAGCTGCATTCTTGAACAATTGTTCAACTGATGTCACCTTTACAGTCACTGTTCCGGGTGAATTAACGAGAGTTAATAACTCCTTGGCTATTCGTCACGAGAATATGATTAACGTCAAACGAGTCACACTTGAACTGGAATCTCCGGCTCAACTTGACGCAAATTAGAATTTCCCAGTGAAACAATTATTTCAATTTGTTCTTTTCATTGACGGTCATTTTCGAGTGTTACAATGAGTAGAAAAACAGTTTCTGTCGAACAGACGAGATGGTTAACAGTTACTCACAAGCACAACATAAATCGCGGGGTTCTGCTTCTCCTGCTCGTGGTGTACGGATATTCTGATTGGTCTTTCTTTTTCAAATCGCGGATTCGTTTAACCTGGAACCCGAAGATCCCCCAGTATACGAACTCCTTAGCGCAGTACGAGACTGATAAAAACAGAAAGAAAATGCGGACCAGTGGCCGACATTTATTGACTTTTCGATAGGCCTTACTTGTTTGACGCGCGCAAAATTTTAGCCAGGTCGTTGCCATTATCATCGCTCATTGTGGACTAGATTACACAGTTTTTTCCGAAATCCTTTAACCCCGATGAAAAAAACGAATGGAATGGAGGAAATCTCAAAGGCTGGACTGCATATGACTTTGCAATGATACGGCAGATTGGAGGAAAGTGCCCCGCCTTGAGCTATGCTGTGCCTTTTGCGAGTATTTTTTGCTTTTGTTTTCGTGCGTTTACGGCCCAATAAGCCGTGAAAGAATAATCTCATAGTTATGGTGGCTGTGAATGCCGCTTCTCACTAGGATTGATTCGAAGGCTGTCGCCAAGCGGATTTCACATTCTGCGCAAATCGTGTTAAAGGAGTGTAAACTGGAGCAAGTAAAGTGGATCGATATTCTATTATTCCTAGCAGTGCGTCAAATTTACGGAGCATCGTGGCAGTGCCTGCACATGTGATGCGGAACCGAGTTACCGAAATACTATCCTCTGCGATTTGTCAAGGATAGGATGAATTTTGCTGCTCTTCAAAAATCAAGTTTTTCACCAATGATATTCCCTGCTACTTAAACTATGTGAGATATGAATAATCAGATTTTTGTCCTCATGTTCCACACGGGTAAAAATCAGCGAGTAAAACTCTTTTTCATTCTTCAAACTGTCTCTATCACAGTGAACAATACCAGGCGAAAGTTCCTCCCTATTGCATGATTACTTGCTTCCGCTGTCTCTGTGTTGTTTGTTTGTTTGTTTGGTTGTTTACTAGTTTGTTTGTCTTTCTCTTTGTTTGTTTGTTTATTTGTTTCTTCATTTCAGAATGTACCAAACCCACGATTCCGGTTTATTTGGGAACCATAACTCGATTAGATAATTCACTGACGTCATAGGTTAATATGCAAGACACAGATGCACGTGATTTATTGAAAGTCTTTTTGTAACGATGGTTGACCGGACAGCTTTTAGAAATAATATGGATAAGATATTTGTCGTGACAACAGATGCAATGTTCTTGACACAAAGAATAGCGCTAAAGTAGTTGCGCATTCAAGTTTAACTGTCGATATCGCTTGTCCATCTGCATTTGTGGTATTCACTAACTGGCTGTGACTACATACAGCATTCACCTCACAGCTATGAGCTCATGGGCGAACCACGCCGGCAGGGGAGGCATTTGAATTCACGTCCGCGCAAGAGACGGTATGAACAAACTTTCGCCCACAGAGTACGCACGCAAAACGATCGTCCGGCACATGCGCTTTTCTGAATTAAATTTGTTACAATAGAACCGCATGAGTTTTTCTTGCGCACATGCACACTCGCATTCACAAAAGCATCCGTTCAATTCTACCCATTCCCTCACCCCCGATGGTTCGTCTCCATACAGCCGGACGCTATGCATCATTGCAATAGTCGAGAAGCCTGCGCACAAGACAA
Source organism: Fasciolopsis buskii (assembly GCA_008360955.1). Lineage (NCBI taxonomy): Eukaryota > Metazoa > Platyhelminthes > Trematoda > Plagiorchiida > Fasciolidae > Fasciolopsis > Fasciolopsis buskii. The sequence goes on from LUCM01004115.1 coordinate 128,267, forward strand.
ATACATTCTTCTTTTCGAGCATTTCTCCCACTATTTGTGGACTTTTAGTAAAAATCTAAAATCTTGAAAACATGCTATTCATTTGCCATTCAGTTTCTGTTCAGAACAATGTAAGTGATAATGCTGTGAATGAACACATGCGCACAAATAAAGGAGTTTCCTGTGCAAATTGGAAATAGACCTCAGCCAAAAAGAAAACGGGAAAACTAGTGCTAGCATCAAAATTATCAAAATGCAACATTTGTTTGAAACGGAAAACACATTGCGGGGATATTAAATGATTCGGTTTTCCTAACACAATAGCCAGCGTCTTCTGATTTCTGGATTTCATAAGAAAATAAATATGAGTTGAAATGAATTACGATGACGAGTTGCAGTGTGAGCGTTCGTCCACTCACTAATTTACTTTTCCTTTGGCAGACGTACCTAATGAATGACTAATTAGTACTCATTTGCTCACTTTACCTAAGTAATATCTCAGTAAGTTATTTTCTTATGTCCGTGTTTTGGCACTTCACTACATTTGAACCACAACGGAGAATGGGTTTTCGATCTGGAGAATTTTAGAGCAATACGATCCTGACCATTGCATGTGGTACCATCATATCTAACGACGTCAATATTCAAAATGAAATATATTATGGTGAAATTTTTTTTGGAAAGCATATCAATGATGATTCGTTTCTGGAGTCGCTAGCCTTTCACGTTTGTCCTCATGCCACACGATGCCACATCGACACTTTCTCTTTCGTTGACGTGAGTGCCGCTAGTCAACCGCAGGCAAATGAGATTGTCTAAACAGGCCCACATGCACACATGCCAATGGACAAGTAAGCTAACGAAATGTTCAACTGAAACAAGACCACAAGGCCAAATTGCAATAATCGAAATGGCCATGATTCGTTAGTGATTAGGCCGAAAATTCTCGTACACGCGGGTTCAGTGGATTTCTGTAGACAGGCCATCAGTCACACATTCACAATCAAGATCAGGATCCAAAACCACCTGCCCAGTAGACAGTGTAACAGTTTTGACTTCGAAATGACACGAATCAGATGCCCGTTCTCCGGCATCTAGTGACACAATTGGCAGAACGCTGGGTCAAAGTTACCGCAGAGACTTCTGACCGGGTGCCACTCAGGAATAATATAAAACAATCAAGGTTACATATAGTGCTAATAAGTTCGTAACTCATTTGACACCGGTTTCTGGTAGCGCATTATTTACTTTCTTGAGCAGACGAATTTCAGAAACCATGGTCACTGAGCTTGACTCTTGGACTGCAACGATTTCATCCCCAGTTGATCTGACACTCTCAATACATAGGCACAGCTGACTATATTTTTCTGCATTTATATGGTCTTTATCCTTAGGTTTGGCTTTAACCTCTTGGGCGACCTCGAACTTGTAGCGTGATTGTGTAACCTTGTAGGTTTTGGCGCTCACCCGCCTGATCTTTGATCTGAGAGGCTTAGTTGCTTCAACTCGGTATTATTGTGTCCTTTTGATCAGGGAAATATTAGGTAACTTGCAATTGCAGTTGTCTCCAAACGAATAAGGAGCCGTAACTACTAGTTGGTAGGATTTCAGTCCGTTTATTTGTCTGACTGGTTGAGTCCTCTTTTTAAGTGAGCTGCTGCTGTTTATCAGTAGTTACACGTGATCTAGTGCAATGTGTCTATCGGTTGAGCTGTTGGGACAGTCAGGCTTCCAGAAATTGTCTCCAGTGTCTTGTGGTTGTTCTTTTCTGTAGTGTATTTCGCCTACGGATGGATGAATAAAATTCTTGCGCCTGCCTTGTTCGGAATTTGAGCTTCATTTAAGTTGAAATCATGCTTCCTTTAACCAATGCGAGTGAAAAATGAGAACCAAGAATCAAAAACGCCTCAAATAAATGCAAGACTTAAAACTTCAAGGCAGTTCAGTGGTTTGCAGATTGCCCAAAACTACAAAAATCATGTGATAACCAAAGAAACAACCCAAAACAAAGATAATATATAGGCCAAATACATGGTCTGTGAAAAAACCTAAATCGGCCAGACTGGCAAAAGGTTTTCCAATGGAATGTGCTAACAAAAGGTAACCACATAAAAGTGATTATTTTTAGCATTTTTAGAGAGTGCTACTGTTATTGCACTCCCCTTGTTTATTTTTTTACCTCTCTGATTTCTTTTGTTATTGATATCACAAATTGCAATATTTTCCGAACAATCGAATTTAGACAGCTATTTTTTATCCAGACATCAGTGGTGTTGGTTGCTTCGTCAGAGTCGACCAGTTAAGATCTGAAAATGCCAACTTCATTTGAAAATGAGATCACTTAATTTCAAGCTTCTCTACAAAGAATCTAACAAAAAACAAAATATGCGTTGCCATCAATATTTAAATATCTTGGTTCCGAACAGCAATGAAAGGCGCGTGGCCGGCTGGAAACACGTGGAGGTTGTAATGACGGCTCCTCAAGAGCGTTGCTATCAACATGGATTCCCAAAATCCCGCTCTTACCAATTTGATCTCGGAGACAATCTTCCCTACAAAGAGGTCGAATAAAGGTTGATGTTACAAAGCAAAAGTATCAGTTGTGTCGGTCAGCTGACTTAGAGTCGAGGTATATTACAGAACAATATTCAAGGTCCTTCACTGAATCCTCCACCGCTATCTCGTGAATGTTGAATAAGTGAATGCAATTAATGTTTGAATTCTTCCCAACGACGACGAAAGCCCTCTGACAGGGAGCAGAATCATCCGTGATGTGTTCACTGAAAGAGTGGAAAACGATCAATTCATTGCGGGAATTTATAACTGGTAGAAAGAATTAGATCACATCCAAACCAAATAGTGTGCATGTAGTTTTGGTCCGAACTTGTTAGCTTGCCTAAAATAGTGCGAAGAGTATTCATCAGAAGAACGCTATGCTCCTTTTGGGGGATCAAACAACCAATTCAAGTATGCGCATTGGTGATAATTGTTTAGTAAGAACGAATCTATCTAGAAACCCCGCAGTTAGCAAGAGCAGATCACACAATAGATCAAGAGCACACACACAATCAAACACAAACACACACGGGTCGATCTGATCACTCGTTATAAACGATTTACATGGGATAATGTGTTCATCACACAAACCAGAGTCACGATACACTCTCTGTTAAACCCCTTTTATGATGTGACATTCAATCTAGATGAGACGACAAATCAGAACAGTGAGCACCCGTAGGGTGTTTGGGACAGATTCTTCCACGAATGAAGGACGACAGAGCTCACTGAAAAATAGCACGCTACCGAATAGTTTTGCTGGCTATATAAGTGATTAATCTTATATATATATATATATATATATATATATATATATATATATATATATATATATATATATTCAAAGTGACCCTTAAAACACGATGAATACCACCTGACTTTTCCGAAGGCGAGGTCAAATTGCTGGGAATCCTCGTTTGAATTGTAACAAAAATGAATGTCGAGCTGATCAAGCTTAAAAGGCACTTGCAATGGGATTAAGCCAACATAATTTGATCAACTGAAAACAAACATATTCCCCTTTTCCTTTGCAAGAAGTTATAAAGACAAAAATAATTTCAGTGCCTATGACTCGTACAGATTCAAAAGACTTATCAGAATCATTGTATTTTGAATAAAACCAGTGACCGGACAGAATGATCTGAGTGTCACAGAAAGTCTCCCAAATCAAAAACTAGATTCTAATCTAATAACCAGAAATCATCAAGAAAACATACACATTCATTCCTTTTTCATTTCGTCATTTTTTCCTTTCATAATGGAATCACAGATTACATCATCTTCAAGAAGGGGGACGCTGGTAGCGAAGCGCTGCTGAATGTGAATGTTGAACGGTGGTGGGAGGGGCGAAACCGTGAGCTTCAGGTTAGAATGCTATGATGTCGATCACTAAACAACACCCAATAGTCGGCGCTATCACCAGTTGACTGTAGCTGGTCTCTTTACATTCCGTCATTTATTTCGTTCCCTTACGCCACCGACAATAAAATGAGAACGCGAATAGAAAACCAAGAACCTAACTGAGTGTTCCCTTTTTTCAGTAGGATAAAGCCATGAATATAATCATTTTCTGTACCTGACCTGTACTCTATCAAAACTGGGGAGAACAACACCCAAACTTTTTAGTCTGCATGCGGTCCCGAGCATTGGCATCACGATTATGGCACAAGAGTTGTAAGGAGAACTTACAGATACACTAACACAATGATAATTTTACGACCATTTTTGTACCCTATGACCGGAGAAATTAGAATGATTGTCGCTGTTGGTGGCGGCGGTGTTGCCGCCGTTGGCGATCCTGTTGGTCCTGTTGTCGTCATCCTCATCCTCAGTTGTTGTTCATACGGTTCTTATATGACTGTCTGATAATAAACAGACAGGCAGGTATTTAAGTAACTTCGAATTGTGACATTCCTGTCAGTGACTCTGACATCTGCGTTGTTATATTCGTTGCATTTCGTAAATGTACCGACCGTCGGCCAGCCGCACCGTAGACAAACTCCGGACAATAGCATCATAATGGTTATTTGCTCACTTCTCATATAATCGACGTGATCTACATACTGCGAGTTTGTGTGTGTGTGTGTGTGTGTGTGTGTGTGTGTGTGCGTTTGGATCCTTAGGTTATTCGTTCACTCATTTGACCAGCTTAATCGATATACAGTGTGAGACATTCATTCATCTTGTCGCATGCACCTACCTGCCTGCTTGTATGGCGATCAGTCAGTCGGTCGGCAAATTGGTTAGTCGGTCGCGGAAGGCGACATGTTTAATTGCTTCCCGTCTTGACACATTTTATGGCTCTCTGGTTGTGCACAACCGGTACAGTCAAAGTCAAAATGCTACCGTTACTACTAGGGCTATAGACGTCACCGAGAGGAAAAAAGTTTAACATATGTATTCTGTATACGTGTATACTTGTGTATATGGATGTGTGTCGAAGCAGAAGAAACGAAAAAGAACGCGGAAGAACATACACTTACTCAGGACACAAACGGAGCAACTGGTGACAAGAAAGGATGCAAATCTTACGGTAATGAAAAAGAACGTAACTGAGTAGTGTGCACTTCGCAACTATTCAGCTTCATACGGTTGTAATGCGCGAGAATAAACGACCACGGGACAGCGAGTGTGTGTAGTACCAAAGCAAACGATCACTGATTTTGACCAAGTCAGTCAATCAAGTGATGATAGACACAATCTGACAGCTATTTCGTCTAACCACTTGTTAGTGTGCAGAGGTGTGCGTGTGTGGGTTTACTTTCTCTGATATGTAATAACGATAGATAGGCCCACAAACGTCTATCGAATCAGGAAACAACACCATTCAAACCTGTGATAGTGTAATCGTGTGCTCTTCAAAATAGACACTCCAGAGGTAAAGGAACAGCGCTGGTGGACCATTCGACCCTCCACCCGCCGGTTGCACAAACCAGAACTCACACACTCAATTCCCTGCTCACACTCCATTTTTCACCCGAACTACACAAAATGAAGCCACAGACAAGACTACCGGATAGTCAGCCAACTTTTCGAGGAGAGTGGGCACAAAATAGGGATGTCAGCGAAGGCTGCAAGAACAGCTGCTATGTTTGAAAGTCCAGAGAGAGGGAGAGAGAGAGGGAGGGAGAGATAGGGAGAGACGGGACAGTAAAAGGGGGAACAATGCAATTTTGGTGACCTTGTCAAAGTGGTCGTAAAATGTTGAATTATTTCCTTCCGGCTTGGGGCATGACAAGTCATAAAACTGACCGACCAGAAAGAAACATCAGCAACGAAATAGAAAGGGGAAGACGACAGAGCCATATAGGATGCACACACACACACACAATCGTTCTGTCGTAGATTTACTTACCAGTGAAAATAAATGTGGAAGAGTTATACGTTATATATTAACATCATACGCAATTGTTCGGCCGTTCAATCAACAATGCAAAAAGTACCAAGTTACTCAAAAAGCCTACACCTAACCAGATCCATTGCGACGACCAGTTAATACAATGGTTAAGTAAGACCAATGTCACTGAAATATGTCGTGGATGAATCCTGTTAAGTTTTTCTGTTTTAAAAGCGTGAATGAACAGTCACTTCATTCCTCAGGATAATCGTAACACGTAAATTAGCTTCTCATTCAAGGTAACATCTGACCGTCCGTGCCAGCTCAGAACACATCAAAGGTGTCCCTTGGGTTTTGTTTACCTGTACAGTTAGCTTCCACTGTAGGGTAACAGATATGGATTATCCATTGACCAAAAAGGAGCATTTGTTATGTGCTACGGAATTAGTGGCTTGTGCAACACTGGGCATTCACTTACGTAGTTCGCGTCCGAGAGAGGAATCCACGATAGCTCGGCGGTACAGAGTATCTGCCCCGTCAACGGAAGGTCGCTGGTCTACTTCCGGCTCTTGATAATGACCTCGCAAGGCGTAATACCAAATGAATTTCCAATCCTATTTCGCCATAGAAGCTGCAGCCGAGGACACAACTGTAAGATAGAAACCTCTTGGGTGAGGAAGAGCTCGGAGCGACTGTGGTCGTGCACCGCTGATGAAGTCTAACGAAAGGCGAACTGGAATTTGGTGCTTCCCAGTGTAAGGTTGACTGGATGACTTGAGGTGCGTGTTTGAAAGGTGGAGTCTGAGGACAGTAAGTCATTCCGGATATTATTATGATTACTACTAATACTATTACTGCCACTAATACTGGTTTTACTAATGCTAACACTAATGGTACTGGCACTGGTACTGCGAATAATACCAATAACAATAAGATGTGCCTTAATGACTTGCACATGAAACCTGACAGTGGGAGGTTAAGTATTATCAGAGTGTGACTGGGGGGATATCGAATATGTCTATCTGAATAAAGTAATATCAGAAACTAAAATAACGCACCATAAAAGCCCAAATATGTGCACGCATTACGGCACTAATTAATGGGTCTATTTAGTCAACCGATATGTACTGCACGAAGCTTTGAGCCCATATGTAATCCACTGCCGAAATGTCATCGGTCGGAACAGTCTAGATGCAACCGTAATGAGGCAAAAAGTGGAGTTTTTTTCAAACGACGCAGCACTTCTATCTAGTAAGCAGGGCTAACAGGTTGTGTCAAACCACTAAAACAGATACGTCAAATCGAAAGCTAATTTGTCATACGACCATACATAAATGTAAGTAACTACGGAAATTTCAACTATATTCGCTGTGATCAAAGGAAGTGACACATTATGAAGGGTAACTTAGAGGAACAATCCCAGTGAAATTTTAGTTCGTGAAGGTCAATCCAATATTATATTTCTAATAGAAATCTTTTTTAAACCTTTGAGCAAACATTTTAAAATAGGCTTTTGGAATGGCTGGCGTTTTTGAAACACATTCCGGCAGTGAATATTCTGAATGATTCAATACGGTTGTCCGTCGATGAGTGTCTTGCCCTGGACTGCTCACGTTCTGGAAATTGCTGATAGTTAATTCCGGTCGCCTAGTCTTAGTGTAACTAATATAGATTTTTTCTTCCCTAGTTTGAGTCCCAATAGAGCAAGGATAGATATAGATTCCTATTACTGCCCAACAAATTGGACAAGACAATCTTGTAATTGTTTCACGTTTCCACTCATGAGTACTGCCATGTTATCACATGATAACTAATCATTTCAAAAACAGATGTTGATGAATGCATACTAGCAATGCCAACCAAAAATTACCGTTTGGTCTCCTCGATGGACAAATAAGTTGACTGACTGATTTCTAGGTTGGCTGGTCTTTTGATTTAATTGACTGATTGGCGTCTGAAAGGTTAGCTGGCTGGGTCACTGATTGACATTGGTCTGCAATTATCTGGTATAATTCATTTGGTAAGGTAACAAAAGTGTACTTATCAAACAACGCGTATCAGCTTTAACTATTGATCTGGATCACCATTGTACAAGCATGCAAACAATCCACTAGATTGCTGATTGTTTCCCGTCGGGCGAGAGGTCGAATCAACACAAGATGGTATAAGACGAATATTGAAGACAGATATCAGTCATCAATTTAGTGGCAGGTATAAACGCGTCTGGACACTGATTTGATTGGACGATCGCGTAACATGAAAGCTTTATATTACTTCGGGACACTACGGCCGATGTTTTGATGCTTTAAAGGACTCAGGACAAAAGTAACATAATACATATTAATTATAACTGCAACCTTATTTTGCCTGGGGAAATTATCATCCCCGAGAGAAGGACAGTTCCGCATTTGTTTGCGAAACCCGCTGCCTGGAAAAGAGGCTCTGAAAATTTGCTATTGGCTTCTCGTAATAAGGAAACAAAATATTACGCCACGATTCCCGCGAGGCCGTTTTTTCAATCTCTATGTTGGCTCTTGTGCAAAACACTTAGGAGGACGGTTTGGGCTTGACGAATCTTAACAAGTCAAATAAACATATTGTTCCCATGATATTCCTACGCTGTCTGCGCCGTTTATACTGCATAAGACGTTCTCTGATAGAAAGGAAAGTAAGCCCTGGCTGAGTCTGCAGACAAATAGGACTGTCCTTGAATATGACGTTGGATCAGATCTCGGATACGCTTACCACTGCCATACACAAACGGTTTGCAATCACTGCTTTAGAAAACAGTCCATCAGAAGGTATGTGTGTGTGACTGTGTTTCTGTAGAACAGTATATAGTGAAAAAATAATTAAATTGCAAAATTAACCAATAACAGCAATAAAAACAATGAAAACAAAGGAGTTGCTAACTCGTCAGTTTCTCTGTGGGAATCGAAAATAAGTGAATTACCCACTAATTTTAACTCTGTTCACTCCCGTAGGGTGCAGAGAATGCTTTGCAAAACTGAGCTACCGTGAAAATATCATAACTTCACGCGTCATTCCAAACATTTAGTTTCTTATTGCAGATACGAGGTAGTTAGACTGGCCTTACCTAGGATCTTTTGACCGAAATCCCTGATCCCGAATGTCGATAAAACTTAGCCCTCTTCCAAAAGGCTTCCAATTAAAGCAAATCACGACGGAAACAAGGAAAGACAGGTTTGAGATGGAATTGGGGTTTCTCATGTTAGCCACAAAACAGCAAGACAATGCTTCACGCGAAGCCGCTCGGACAGGCCATGGAGAAAAACATCCAACGTCAAACGAAAAATATTATATATATAAATCGCACATATGTGCTTGCAAGATGAAAACATTGAGAAACGGGAACATGGTTTAAAGTGCTTCGCATGTATGACAGTTCTCCCATTCTTCACCAACGCGTGATTCGTTATCCACTGTTACATTTGGATCGATTATACTTATTGAATGGTCAAACAATATACGTCAGCTGTCAGTCGAGCCGAGGCAATGAAGAGTCGGAGTTATTTCAAAGTCCATTTAAGCGTAATTAATCGGAAAGCAAAAGTCTTTTCAAAAGAAAATTAGAAAAGCGGCGAGTACAGTCACAAAGGGCGTAGAAATAATTAATTAGATTATTAAGTGTTCATCAAAGATGAATCTGTTGAAGATTCACAAAGCGATTCGTGGAAAGCTTTCCCCATTTACGGAAACGTAGCCTTCAGGAAGACGAAATATGGTCTCGCAAGTTGGGCTTTTGCTGCAAACAGTACGTAACACACGAACGGCAGGGTAAAAATTCCCTCGCTGCCTGCGAACGACCATTCGGTCATTACTGCTCTTCAGATATTGGCGCACGGTGCTCTCCTGTCCAGTTATCCTTGCAATTGTGCGCCATGCAATTCTTAAATGGACACAATGTGCTACAAAATAAAATTGTAATTCCAAACTCGCTTAAGAGTCTGCAAGCACAAAGATGACTGGACAAGTGTGCCGGGTACGTAAAAGCGGCAATAACCTTGAGGCTAGTCACGTGCTTCCCGTGAGTACATATATATATATATATATATATATATATATATAACAACATTTCGAACTCATCTGAAGGTTCCATTACTTAACAGTCACGTCGATCTAATACAGGCAGTTTCTTTACGCACAGAAAAGCTCAGTGTCGTACAAAGTGGTTTTTCAGCTGACAAGTCATGCACATGCTCAACAGGATTAGTCTAAACATCAACCGCGGTGTTTGTTCCCTAAATGTCATGGAGAAGAGCAATAACCGTTGTTGATGTTGACGACGGAAAGAACAAGCCAAAATGTTTAGAAAGTTATGGAGTCTAGAACTGCATGTGAATTGTTCAGCTGAAATATTATAAGACGAAGATCAAATTATAACCCTCCAGTTAGAAGATAAATTGTGCGTTTAACTAGCGGTCTAATAGTATGCGACCAGAATAAATGCAGTCAACCTTTTGATAGGGAGAATGTACGACATAATACAGATAGCCCAGTGCTGTCGAGTGGCCAAGTTATTGCGAAGTTGCAACGCACACTTCTTGTATCACTAAGAATTATGCAGCTTATGCCGATTTTTTGCATCTCTTGCTTAGCGGCTGGACTCCCTAGGAGTATCTGTGCATCATATCCCACAGGCTGGACGGGTACAACCAAATCCGTATGTTAGTGGTAGGCGTGCTGCTGCTTACAGTGCTTCTCCTTTATTCAGTCTCTGTTTTTTTCTGTCCATCCGTCTTCCTATCTCCCCTCTTTTTCCATGATGCCCCCACTGGTGACATGCGTGAAACTCAGAAGGTTCATTGTCACATGGTGTCGTCAGTGATTCTCACTTTTGTAGCTCAATTCCCTAAGTCTTGTCAGTCTGAATTGTACATGCTCTTATTTGTGTCGGTAGACAATAGATTCTGTCACGCAAATGGGACTCGCTGGCGAATGATGTCCACCGGGTCAATGAAATGGGAACTGAAGACTCCAGAAGCGGGGTCCAACGAAATTCATATAAAATACAGTCAGTACATTTTCTGCGCATCTCAGAAGACGAAGCAGCTCCCGCCGCTGGTCAGTAATCTGTAGGAATACGCTTGGCTGGAAAGGCTGAAAATGCTCCTCCAGACTGGAATCCCTTTAATAGTTGCTTATGCGCCGTAAGGCTCCATGGGTCAGTTGGATTATGAAAGGAAAACTGTTAGGCGTAGCTTGTTTTTAATCTTGGTATATGCGATAAGCTACCGTTCGCACTATGTCCAAAACGCGATCCAATGAGCATCTGCGGTAAAACCACACATTAGCTGTTGTGCACTTTTCACTGAAGAGCACCCACCATGTATTTTCGTTTTGGTGATGAACCGCTCTCTTGGCGTCCGGGTCATCAACATGCCTGGTTTATCAAGTCCCTGTGGTACGCAATTCTGAGTATCAGGATCATGGCTGCAACCGCATACGTTCTCGTCCATACGCTCGTCCTAATCACTTAACACTACAAACTAACCAATCTTGCTAGCATTCGCGGATTGAACTGCCATATTGATTTCCCTCACCACTTTCTTCATTCCTCTACTGTTCTTGAGTATTTCTGACCGTAACTCAAATCTGTCTTATTAGATACCACCCATCTCCAGTGTTCCGGCTACTTTTTTCATTTATTTTTGTTCTCAAAGCAGATGTCACCATTCACTTGCCACCTTTCAATTACCAAATTTCGAATTTTCCAGTCGTGATTTTCAATTCCTTTGGTTGAAAATTTAACTCTCTTCTTCCAGTCATCACATTTTTATTGGTTATTGGCCTTTGCAGCAGTGGTGATTTCTAGATTTTCAAGTTCCCATCTTTAGGTTCTGATTACCTGGTTGTTAATGCCCCCGACTCTCATAGTATTGTCTAGAAAGATTTGTGTTCACAACCGGAAATGGGTAGTGCACTGCTGTAACACCCCGGTCATCGGGCGTAAAAGAGATCTATTCACTGGGGGGAACATTTTATCTCAACTGATTGCCATCCCCAGACGCATACCCGATCGATCTCAAACTCAGTTTTTTCCTTAACTGTGCTCCTTCTCTATACTCAAATATATATAGTTCTGCTCCTCTTTGCTCACCGGACGACTATCACTTCCTCATCAATCTTACCCGTAACAATCCACTACCCGCTTGAAGGTACATTTTGGAGTAATAATTCAACCAACAACGCTACTTTCCCGACTTCCCGGCCTCTCAGTCCTGGAACGATTACTGCTTCATTTCCGAAACTTCCGCGTCTGTCGCTAAATTTACCAGTGTTATTTTTCGCGATGAGCATTTCACACCGTACTTTTCCAAATCCGGTAAACCAGCATCTCCGGAGTGGTTCAACCACGGGTGTAATGATAGCGTTTACTTGATGTGATCAGCCTTTCGCCGCTGCTGGCGATTGCCTACTTCTGCCTTCCACCACCTCTTTGTACAAGCGAGGAACAAACACCGTTCAAAAATAGACAGCCAAAAACTAACACCTAGTCCGCTGAAAAACGGAACGCTTAGTCTCATCCGTCAGTTATAGTCGAACGGTTTGGTCCGTTATCAAACCAGTCCCTCGAAATTTATGCCCCTCCAGTTTTCCTCGCACCTTTGATGCTCTCACCGACCATGTTTTCGAGCTACAAGAGAAAGTCGAAATTTCTGCTTCATAGTGTGCCTTCAATTACGTTTTACTCGGTTATACCACTCCTCTGAGTATATGTATTTTCATTACTCATTCCTTTGCACCTCCATTTAGCATCAGTAAGATCCGCCAGACATGTGCCCTTTGGAAGCCCACTTGCCACCTTGTCCGGACGGTATTCACACTTATCGTTCTCAAAATGTATACTTCTGAGTTGGCCCCTGTTTTAAGCCGTCTGCTCTACATTTCCATAGATCTTTGTGTTTTACCAATCCCATGGAAACACCAAAATTTTCTTTATCTCCAAAAGTCGCCATCTCCCACCCAAACAACTGTCGTTCAATTTCCCTGGTATCTGTTATTTTTAGGTTTCTGAAACTGTTATCTGCCACCATTTGCGATCGGAAGGACTACTGAGCCACCATCTGTATGGCTTCAACCAACAGTGTTCCAACGATAATCTTCTGGCTCTACTCCCACGTTTCTAGTCGGCCTCACCCAATAGCCACGGGAAAACACACTTCATCTCGTCTATTTTCTCTAAGATCATTGGCCGAGATTGGCACGAAAGCCTACCTGTGAAACTGCCTTCGTTCTGGCTCCCTCCACCAATCGCATGGCGGATATCAAGTCTCCCCAGGAAGCGAACCATATCAGATCTGGACGACCGGGATCCAATTCCAGTAGTTCTTAAAGAATGCTGGTGTTCCCCTGGATTGAAACTCTCACCATCCTCCTTCTTTCCTTTGTCAGAGAGCCTCAATCCAATACCTGCAATCCAGTCAACTCTATCAATGACGCCACTCTCCGTTGATCCATTTCTTACTAGATTTTTCGCCAAGGAAGCACCAACTTTGCCTCTCACAGCAATGTCGTCAGTATGTCGCTGAATTCCAGTAGTGACCAAATCTTCTGCGGGAGTTTCCGCAGTCATGCTGATTCCAGTGATTCGAAAAATCCTCTTCTCTCTATTTCCCTTAGATATCTTTAATTCACTTCGCAACTGTGCTTTGTTTCAACAAATCCGCACTGTTTCCTTTTGGACTATCTGTAGCTTTTTCTTTATGTTGGCCCATTTCGTTACATCATTTGGGTGTGCGCAAAGTTTGTTTCCATTTTGAGCCGGACGTTTCTTTATTCTTGCTCAGCACTAGAATATTACACTCACGGAGTAGGCGGGGTGTCATCCACCTCTACTTCTTTGCTTGATCGAGTCAAAGACGAGGTCATCAGGCTGGTCAGTGTCCCATCGATAGCATCTAGTCTGAAGTCACTAGCCCATCGATGGGGCTCACTATCCTTTGCTGTCGCTAGTATCACGGTTTCCTGTTATTCGAGGCTTGCCCCATCATTTCTCCTTTCTTTGTCTTTTTTCAGTCTTTCCCGTTTGCAGGCTTCTAACCTTGTTTACGAGGTTTCCCTCCACAATGTTGCGCCACGCTTTTAGTCCTTCCCCCCCACCCACCCCAAAAATATTTCAAGCTGTGAAACAAATTCACTCCATCTGTATTCCTGCTCAAATATAACCTCACTATTTCTCAGCACATGAATATTCCTCGCACTGCAATTTTACAACCCATCATTTGACAGTGAAGTTCACCTCTTGTATTGAAAATTAATCTGTGGTAAAAAAATTCTCTTAGGTTTTTGCCTGTGAGGATCCTCTCATTTCATTTCACCCGAAACAGATTTTTACTAGGCTGTACATGCTAATAGCGGCATTGTCGGTAGAGTTTGTAAGATGCCGATATTTCGGTTACCGCGGCTACCCATTCTCCAGGTAGTCTTTTAATGGAGCAAAAAACTATTAAGAAAAGTATCGGTTCGTCATCCCGTCTGCCGAACAGGCCGTCATTGGCACAACACGTTTTACGGCTCTTTGTTTTCTTATTCATTCCGAGTCTCCATTGGATTTATTGCAGTAACTGTATGCCTAATCAAGCGACAAAAATTAATGACAACTTTAATAGTCATTCTTTAATCAGAACAAAATCCCTCTTTTGTAAGACGGAAAAAACTGCTCGTTTGATGTTGTTTCAGGCACGACTATGGAAATACTGAGTGGATTCAAGTCCAGCAACATCCACTTGCACTCGCCGTGTTTATGATTCGTGTGAATGACAAAAGTGATCTCATGGAATACTTGCGTTCAGCTAGATTTTCAACTACGTGATCTTCTTTCCAATTTGTAAATAAAATCCATCATTTGGCTGCTGGAATTGCCAATAGCTCTAGTTGCGAATTATCCGTAAAAATATGTGACAAACAGAACTGGATGCATAACCCCATTTTACGACACACACCTAAACGCAAAAGTAATTCTCTTTATGACAGTAAGTTTGCTCCCTTCTAGTCAAAATACATGCAGATAATTCTAACAGTCCTACAATGGAGACATAACTATAAGAACGTTGCTTAAAGGCAGTGTGACGAGCAATGAGCACGGAATCCGGACCCGCAAGGTCCGCACCTCTTAGATCAAACATTTGGCCACCAGTTGGGAAACATTGCAAGTGGGACCACCGGTGGATAATTTACAACTGGAATTGTCCGGCTGATTAATCGTTAATATGTCTCATTCGTGATGTCTTAAATTCATTGATAATCACGGAGTTGTGCTGCGCTGCACCCGTTGTAACCAAATTCGGTTGCTTTATTCCAAAGGTGCTGCAATGGGAAAGTTGTTGCTGTCTAACCTGATTCCGATGACTAATAGGTAGTATGCATTCATTATGAGCTCGAGAAATACGCCTCAAAGTGACTGCGCGAAATACACCTCACCTGGAATAGTTGTTATTAAGGTTCCTTCCAATATCACATACCACGAAATGGGTGCCTGAATCATAATGCCGGGGTTCACTCCACTGCAATTTAGAAATGATGCATACCGAAGGACCGGGTCGCTGCCTGCCCTCAATCTAACTGATGACAGTAACATTTGAACGGACCTAATTTTTTGAGATGTGCAATGAATATTTGTCGCACCGTGGACAGCAGAATGACAGGCACATTCATGCACTTAGCATACGTTTGAAAACATTGTACCACTGATTAATCGGCTGAAAATGTACACGAGATTCCGGAAGTTGGGTAGAGTCAAACCTGTACTTTCAAATTAGGAAGTAACATGCTATAACGGAATTCGACCCTGAGACATTCATCTCCCAAATTTAAGCTAGTAACCGTTTCATTACCACCGATCGAAACTGAGTTGTCTTAAAACGTGAAATTTCTTGCTGCCTTCGTTACTGATCCTCTAAGCCATTAGGATGAGATTTTATATAGGTTGTTGGAAATGCCTGGCGATATTCATCTCACAAAGTTCTAGCTCAACTCCAAACCTCCGTCTCTACGAATAGCATAAGGAAATGCCTCTGAATGTTACAATGAGACTGCACTTTGGCGTGATGCAACTGTTTGCGCGCCTCCACAGCACAAAGAGGTATGCACGAGGGCTTATCTCAAACCGAAGATCCAATCATATTTGAGAGGTTAGTAGATGGAGATCTAACAAATTAACCTCCTGGTCCTCTGTGTTGAAGTTGATTTGTGCTGGCAAACCAATAGAAAAATGACTGGAAGAATAATTCACTCAAGTAAACAGGCTTCCACTCAGCCATATCCCATTGCCTTGTGGTCAGATTCTCGTTGGGACCAAAGCGTTTGGTTGATGACCCTAATCGTTCTTCAGCATAGCTGGTGGACTACTTTGCAGTACTCACCCGCCATTTCCTTTGGGTTGCGCGAGGAAAAATAATCCCTTACCGAATGAGTCGTTGCTCGGGTTAATGAAGACAAAGATGCACTTTGTCTCGAGCGGGATTCTGATCAGAGCTCTCGAGTAGGTTAATGCTCCATATCTTTGCGAGTGAGTCCTTTGAGCCAAAGACACCGGTTAAAGTTCCCAAAAGAAAACCACTTAGACCTAGTGAGAAGTGGCGCAATAAAAATCGCACCGTCTATCGAAAACGTTACCAACTTTTTCTCTTCCAACATAGGCAACGCGTAAAATCCCATCGGTGTGGATGCAAAAACTACTGTGGACGCATTATTTAATCAAACTGTCCACTCCAGTTAGCTGCCGTCAATGTTTACGCGCTGTACCAGATAGGGGCAAAAGCTGTCCTAGCCATAACACTTAAAATTTGTAAAGTTGATGTATATTTGTAAGGAAGTGCGCATACATGATCCTACCTAGGTATCAAATCTTTTTTCAAAAAGACTATTGGTGTGTTCTGTAGATCAGGCTGGCAGGTGTTAAAGTATCAAAAGCTACGAGCTTGGAGTTTAAATCGCAAACATTTGTTCACCAAAACAGGCGACATCATCAGCACGTAGCCACTGATGAACCTGCACAGTTGTATATAGAGTAGAGCTGGAGCGGATTTGAAATTGACCCCAAAGTAAGGCCGCATTGCAGTGCAGTGTCTATCGCAAATGCTTGCATGTTGGTGCTACATATTTGCGAACCCGCCAAATTAACCACAAGAAAATGCGGGACCAGAGTAGCATCATTAGAACCGTGGGTATTGGCATGCCTGTCAGCAAAGCAAATCAACAAATCAATCAAGATGGTTTATTGCGGATCGTTCACACATGGAGGTACCTGCCATATGTCAACTGATTTGAGTCAAGTGTGAGCATGAAGCAATCATGAGTAGCGACATTATGGGTGCCACACAACGCTATAATGTAATCATAGTGTATGTATACGTCTAGTTCCCCTTGTAGCTTTCTGTGGCACGTGCACAAAGAGAGATGACTGCATCATAGAAAGGAAACGTGATGGGTGGCATTTTTCGGGAGAATCCGAGAGTGAGTAAGCTAGATTGCATTGGGTGATTTACCAAAAATTGGTCACCCCTCCATTCCCCGAGAGGGTCTTTGCACGTACTGCCTCGTAAGGGTAA
The DNA here is from genome assembly GCA_008360955.1 of Fasciolopsis buskii. Lineage (NCBI taxonomy): Eukaryota > Metazoa > Platyhelminthes > Trematoda > Plagiorchiida > Fasciolidae > Fasciolopsis > Fasciolopsis buskii. The sequence continues at coordinate 145,712 of LUCM01004115.1, forward strand.
AAGAAAGCTCTGAAGACAATGACACCAGTCTGTTTTTCTCAATCTAAAAAGGTGAACTAACAGATGAGCAAAATGAAGATCTACTAGAAAACTGCAAGCTCTTTGCAAATGTATCATTGATCGTTTTATTTGCATGCAGAAGTGGTCCGATGACTGCAACAATCGAAAATAAACCATGAAGAATTGCATAGGTTTATTTACTGGTGGTACCCAGCCAATCACTATTATGTATCAATGCCTTTTAGTGGGAGGAATACTCAGAAATTGCCAAATCAACCTCCATGGTGATAAGAAAGCGAAGAGATGGAATAGACAGTAAATGCACATTCTGGTGACATGAAACGGCGTCTTGCACCCGCCGATGATATGAATCTTCTAACGTTTGAGCGACAAGCGAAAATTCAATGCACTCAACGCTCATGTATTAACCCATTTTCTCATTTGGGTAAAAGTTAGCGCCAGTATACGAAGTATTTTTCTGAGCAGCTTGTCTTTATGACATTTTAGACTAATCTGAATACTTTGGATAGTAGTTACATCGATGGTGTGTTGGCATAAGTATCGCAAGGGTGGTTCAGTGAGCGTTTTTCGTTTTTTAGTCGAGTCTAGTTTTCAGAGGTAGAACAAGTTGTTTTGTACTCAAGTTATATCGTTTTAGGTAGCATTGTTCAAAAACCTGCGACAAAATATTGGATAGTTTAGGAGGCCAAGTGTCATCTCTCTAGAGTTTGGACTTGACTGGTTTGTGAGAATTACTCGACAAATGGCCGTTAATGCTTCTATTTTTACACACTACATACGATTGCTGGGCTGTCTGCAGGGCGTCGGATTTCGAGAACTTGTTGTTAGACGTAGGCTTCGATTGTTCTAAAGTGTGATCAACGAGGAAAAATAATGCGTCCCAGTTCGTCCGATAAGTTGAACTACTAACGCATGGAATTCACATAGCTGCGAATATTACAGGACAAAGGTATTCATCGCCAAAAGCCGACGGATCATTTTGGTCAGATTGGGATTGGGAAACTTTTGTGATAATAAAATCCGCTCAGGTTGAATAGTTGCAGTGTCAATTCTATCAGAATTTATATCGATTACTCCGAAGAGTGCACAAAACGGACGGCATGGTCGTTGCTGATTTTAACGTCCAACCTGGCTGCTTAGTGCAGACCGAACAACACATCGGCAGCCGAATTTCTGTTCCAGCTGATCACACCGACAATAGAGATCATCTAATCCATATTCGTTCTGAACGCAGACTGTTTCCAGCGAACACCCATTTGTTCTATGAAAAAAACGACATAGGCACACCTGGCATCCTCCTCCACCTTCACCATGTCTGACTCAGACTGATCGCATTGCCACCAGTCAACGGTGATGTGGATCAATCGAGGATTGCTGATCATTCTGGTACACATCAGTGAATCCGGATCTTCACTTGGTTCGTGATCGCTTTTGTTTGGGCCTAGTTTGTGGTCAAGCCAACACAAAACTGTACGTCCCGCGCAGATGACTCTACAGGATAACTATCGACCTCAGTTCCGATCAGGAATTTCAATGAAGTTGTCAATCTCAACAAGATGTCCAGGATCCCAACAAACAATGGGGGCAGATTAGGGGTGTCCTGCACTCAGCGAAAACTGCCACGCGAGAGTCCATGACATGTAGACCTCAGTAACGATGACTATCTCCGACCTCAGTTATCCTGTTGAATCCCGGCACATCCTTCCAAACGGATGCCACATACAATAAGATACTTCGTGAAATGACCGCGAACAATAGTGGGTTGGGAAATGTAGGGAAATGGAAACGGATGTATCCATCAGAAATAGTCTCAACCTTTACCGACTGGCTAGAAATATTGTTTCACGGAAGCCGAGGATAAAAGAGCTGATTGGGGAATCCGACGGCACGTTGATTCACTCTCAAGACCGTCGGCTGGGGTGTCGGTCAGAACGCATTAGGAGCAGTTTAGTTGGTTGACCGCCCCAGTGGTCCTTCCACTTATGTCTATAGGTAAATCAATACAAATGGATACCAGTACTCCATTCAAAATATAACTGATCAGGGTGATAGGTTTTCTGATAAGACACAAACAGTTGGACCAGGTGGATCCTTGGCGTCCTTCTTTAAGAACTGTCCTTAAATGTGTTGACATCGGAGTCAACAAAGCTCCTGGAATTAGATTAATCTGGACAAGGGAAGCGACTGTTAAGGACCGGTGCCAATCGGTTATCGTATCGGTTTACAAGAAACATGATAGATCCTCACGTGAAAATCACAGGGGAGTTAGTTTGCTAAGCATCGGATCCAAACTGTTCACGGAAATTGACCTCTGTCGATTATTTAGTACTCGCGAAAAGTGTATGCGTGAGAATCAAACTGCTTTTCTTCACGGTCGGGGTTCTATTGATCAATCATTCGCTTCCTGACAAATTATAGTGCATAAGCACACATTCTGTATACCCACAATTTCTTCATTTCTTGATTTGAAAGCCGCGTTCGATTTAGTGGCGTTGCCACTCCTTGAATGCTGTGCCGGAGAACTTCATTTCACTTATCCAACCTCTATATGCGAACAACCTAAGCCGAGTTCGTGCTTACGGCGATCATTCACCCGAGTAGTTGCGAGAGAAGTAGCGCTCGTCACGGTCGCTTCCTTTCATCCATTCCTTTCTTTTTTCATTGAGATGGTCATGGAGAAAGCCCTACCCTCGTGTGACTGTGGAAGCATTGGTATTTACCCAAACAGAAAACTGTGTGATTTCAAATATGCGAACGACGTTGTGTTGCTGAGTGAAGACCCGAGTTTGTTGCAGGCTTTCCTCGGCCGTTTGAATGACAGTCTCGGCATGTTCATGATGCGTTTTGGACGTTCGAAGTATAACATGCTATTGCGGTACTGGATTTGCTCGAGGCGGAATCTTGTTCTTGCAAGGGAAGAATTGCTCAAGGTGACTAATTTTAGTTTCTTGTTTAGCTGTATCTCACCTGATGGTCGTGTATCGGATTAAGTGCCTCTGCACGCGTAGAAGACTCGAGTGACATTTATCGGCTTGGGGTATCTGTGATGTCGATGTGGCATTCGCTTATTAGTCAAAGGTCGAGCATACGCAGCAGCAATGAGGCGGATGCTGCTAAATGGCTCCCAATCGTGGTTAACTGACAACCGATGTTAGGTGTCTTTCGGCATTTTAATACTAAGTAAAACATGATAAGTCGTTGTTTTTTCGAGTAATTGGTCTGGGTTAAATTAGTGGGTCTCTGGGTTTCACCGTTAGAGCAAAGATGAAAGTTAATTTGTGCAATGGCTATTAGGACTCTTCGCGTTTCATTCTACGCTGTTCTTTGTGCTAGATAGTGGCTGACAGATCACTTGAGGTGGTCAGCCGATGACATGTGACGAACGTACGAAAATTGTGTCAGTGGTTTTGCCTTCTTGGTGCAACTATGCTTCCGGGTTGGGGTCCATCAGGTCTCCCCAGAAAAGGTTTGGAGATAATAAGTGATACGGCCCAGTGTCACGAGAAGTGTTATTTCATTATTTCTCGACATTCTTTTTGTTTTTATGAGAACGTGCTATGGGGTAGCAACCAAAACGAGAGCACGTTGGTGCAAGGTTAATGGTTGTAGAAACTGAAGTGAACTGATATAGTGTTAATAACACAACATTGTTGATAGATGCAGATAGTGTTATTATCATTATGTCATTCACAGCAAAAATCAACACTTGGTGTGTCAATTTTTCAAGATACTCCTTACACCTTTCGGTCCTGATATTTATGAACTGAACTGAATTGAGAATATGGGATACCCGCTCCTTGTAGTATGAAATTAGAGTACGAACAGTATACAGTATACAGTATATTCATACAAAACCTACCAAAGTTTTGCAATGCCAATAAACAGAACTGCCATAGGCATATTTTCAGTCAGCGCCGGAGTCAATCATGAGTATTGCATCCAGGTTACTGAGGCATCTTTCCAGTATACGAAAGATCGCCGGTTTTAGTCGAGGCTTGCCTTGTCGATTTTGGGATTTGATAAAGTGAAGCTAAATTTTCAGCACCAAGCTTCCTTTGCCAGTGCTTCCATAGTGGAACGAATCCCAATGAAAGGAACCCAGTGTAATAGGATTAAGGGGAACCACGGTCACTGTTCTCGGACGTATCATCCGTTGTCAGTCGTTCAGCACAGTTAGTTTGGACGGGACAGATGTCCGCACAGTGCCTTTGTTGTGTCAGTTGACATACCGTTGGATGACATGAAATCATTCTTCTCTTTGTTCAAACTACCAAGGGCCTTTTGATGCCTTCACTGCCCCCTAAAATACAACCGAAGGAAATCGGCGATTGTAGCTTGTGGATTGCAAGAAATAGATAATGGTTTTGGTCAGCACCTAATAGAAGTCAGTATCAGATGCTTTGCTTAATACTCCATGTAGATATGGCGGTTGTTTCTCACTGACTGTCTGGTTCTCATGGCAATCAAATGAAGCATTGTTACATTCTTCCAGCCACTACCGAAAATCCTAACGATTCACCAACGATCTATCAGTTTCCAAAACCCGGTCAGAATCCTTGTATGAGGATATCGCAACAGGCCCAAGTCAAATACAAGCGGGCGCACATGTGTGTGTGCGCATGTCTGATTGAAAGGAAGGGCAGAAAACAACGTCCTATAGAAGTTTCTTTGTTTTTACGATCTGAAGCACCAGGGTGTCCCATCTTTAATTTCATACTTTTTCCCCGTGTCTCTGTGATAAGTGCTACCCCAGAAGCAAAGAGAAATTACGCCCAAACCATCACTTATTTTACTCCACTCCGTGCTACTTTGCGTGAAAATCCAAAAAAGACCTACTGTTATTGGAGTATGTACGTACAGCGAGAGTTTATTATTCTTTGTTGTTCCATCGACATGTCAAATCATGCTGGAAATCATCATGACGGCTACTACCGCTGAAACAGACCGGAGAACATTTGAGGACTCGTAGCAACTTCATTTCAAGCAGATTAACCATAGGCATGTCGATCATATGCACACAGCAATATCGCTTCTGACAATGGCTATTTTAGGCTGAAAAACCATTTTCATTTGCCATCTAGGATAGTTTATTGAAATCACGCTCTCGTTCTCTCACACTACCCATCATTGTCTGAAGAGAACTGAGAGTGAGAACAATACGTCATGATTGACATTTATGGCTTTCACCTCGAATAGGAGGCCTCCTACTTCGAGCCCCTGTGTGTGTGTGTGCGTGCGTTCCCATGTACGTGACCGCGTGCATGCCTTCGTGCATCTGACCACCTGAAGCAACGTCGTCGCCCATATGGAGCGATAATCGAGGGAATTTTGAGAAAATCATCGAAAAAACTGACCACCCTTGCATCTTTCACGATACATTTGGACAAAAGCCAGGAGTTGTTGCAAAAGAAACAAGTCCGAGTTACTGTGGAAAACATTTTTTTCAGTAACGCTAGGACACGTTTCCATAGGATCTAGACTATTTAACACGGAAGCTAAGCAAATATAAGCTCCACTGTTCATTAGCCATCAGAGTTTCACATCGAAATTTGTATGAAAAGCCACCATTAGGAAAATCTTGGTGAAATAGTGAGTAATTGATCGCCGAAAGTGAAAAATTCTTACCTTGGGTTTCAGAGGATGGAGTTGCATCATGCGGACGGAAAATTGCGCAAAAAAGGTTGCACTCATCATAGAAGGGACTCAAAATGTTTTTCTGTATAAAATTTCAGTTAGAATCACTCGAAACTTTTGATTGTGTACGTCGATGAGGCCTACTGTATAGGAGAATTGCGTGCCAAACAATCAATCACAAACATTATGTCCATCGATCTACATGCACGTTTCTACTGACATATCCACCAATTTATTTGCCCAAATATTCACCTATCAAACAGTCTGTTACTCACTCTCTCTTTTTATATATACATATATATATATCAATCTAAATATATGCCTGAATAACTACCAATGGACATATCCATCTGATTTCCAGTGTCTGCCAATCCATCTATCTATCTATCTATCTATCTATCTATCTATCTATCTATCTATCTATCTATCTATCTATCCACTCTCTTCTACCTCTCAACTCGATTTCATCGATCTGCCTTTCTATCCGTCATTCAGCCAACCGCTTTCCTTAGCCCGGCCGAATATTACTTAGGAGGCAGACGTTTCAAGATCACTCGGTTATCGTCAATATCATTTGTAATTACCGCGGGATCTTGATTCGCTTTCTCAGGAGGTGCCTACTTGACCGACTGCTACACTCTCTCAAGAATAATTAATCGCTGTTGCTTACACAAGTTTCCTTTTCGAACTTCTTGGGTAAAATGCGGACCAAAACGGATCCAATCGGAACCAAAGACAAATTCAGAACAAAGGTAGCTGAATAATGGAGCAAGCAACGGGCTGGGTCAAGCGATCTGACAAAAATTACAGTTCGAAACACCGCTCACAAGGCGTCGGTCGGACTAAATGCGAAAGACAGGCCCGTATTTATACGGTGGACCAAAGTTGTGAGTACGTTCGACAGTGAACCGTTTGTAAATTCAAGCAAAGTTTCTAAAACCTGCAGTGAAGCTACCGATCACGCACAGTTCAAGCAAGTTATTGCATGAGAGAGTAAGTGGAGGTCGTTTGTCGCTTACCCTCTGCCATTATGACCAACAATCTCAGTCCCAAAATAACATTGCGGATCGATGACAGTATCAATCCTGCGACGTTTGAGAAAGTAGGTGCTTGTTACAGTGTTTGTGACATAAACAGGCACAACGGGATCACCGGTGATGAATCTTTCCAAAACTCACAAAATGCGAGTAGATTGCGTCAGCCGTGAGAGGCAGATCACTGATGATGGAGAATAGCCATGAATGAAGCAATTGGGGTTATTATCCGACCGATTTGCCGTAGTGCAGTTGATAATTTCTCCCGTATTCCGAGAATGTACGCATTGTGAACACCAATTAATAACAACTAACGAACTGTATGGAGTAACAGAACTAAGCAAAATTTCGGGCTAGAAATTGGTTGCTTTCCGCAACCATGGCCGAATCGGACGTGAATTAATCGATTCCCAGGCAATAGTAACTCTGGATTATAAATAAAATCAATTAGTCGGATACGCAGATGTGTCTTCAGTGTCTACTGGCTTAAGCTGTTAACTGAAATGACCTGAATGAGAAAAAATAATCCACATGCATCCTAGTTGATTGCGTTTATCAAAACCTCAAGGTTCATTTTACCACGACTCGATCGCCATTACTGCTTCATTGATAATACCTAATCCTGAATGGGTACCCCTGAAAGCACTCGGAATGTGGACAGCCAACATAGGGGGCTATTATGCCTTTTGAGAACTGAATCACTGACTGAGAAAGCATTCACAATTGAAAAGTAGATCAGAAAACCTGGGTCCACCTCTGACGGAAACAAGTATTGAACATTCGCGATTAGTGAGGTGGGGAAAAATATATACTCGCATTCTTTTCTAATCTGGGTCTCTATACGCTGTAAAATAGGCAAAACGAATGAATGATTTCACTAAAAAGCCAACTTTTCAAAATCGCTCCGGTCGTTTTGCCCAATTTCTACATGTGCCTAATGGAGGAAGGGTCTGTAAAGTTCATTGGCTCTTGAATTCTTTCACCAGTAAATGTCACCATTGAGAACAGTACAATGTGGCGAAGAAGCTCGTTTTCAGTTATTCGTATTCATGCCAATACATAACATTCAATATGGTCTGGAGATGGTTCAAGGGAAACTGTCGGTTTGCCCTGTATCGTTTACAAACGCTTTGTTGATGATATACTATGTTTTATAGAGGAACATGCAGACGTAAACCACATGTTACACACGTTTAGCAGTGTCCATCCAAACGTACATCTTACACTAGAAAAAGAAGCAGACCATAGTTCAGCATACCTAGATGTGTACATAAGGCGACCGCAGGACGGATCTGCACAACTATCAGTCTATAGAAGGGCAACATGGAATTGACAGTACATTCATTTTCACAGCTTTGTGCCGTTACAAGCAAAGAGGAACCTAATATGCTGTTCAGTTGATGAAACAAGAAGAATATGCACGGACGACACAATTGAAAATGAACTTAGTTTCCTACGGGGCGTATTCATACAAAATGGATACCCCGGAAGATTCATAAATAAAACCATGGAAAAACACGAAGTAAGACTAAAAGTAATAGGACCAATAAAGAAACCGGAATAAGTTCATTTGCCTTTCAAATGCGACACGGAAGCGGAAATTATCCAACGGAGACTGTCAAGTTCAATCAGTGGAACATTCTTTGCTGCACAGTCAAAAACTGTATTCACATCCAGACCGATCATGTGTTTCCAACTAAAGGACAGACTGACAGATTCTGCAGCCTCATTCTGTGTATTCATTCACCTGCTCCTGTGGGACCGGGTATATTGGCCGCACGACCAGGCGTTTGTCCGATCGCGTTCGTGAACACCACCCGGCTTAGTTGAGCACAGGAACAATTAAGGCAATCACTAGCGCGGTGTGTTCACACCTTGTCGAGTCAAACCACTCAGTGAACGTGACAAGTGCTTTTCGCACCATCTACAAAGTTAGGAGCGGACAATCAAGAACTGTCAAGTGTCGCATCTTGAACACAGCCGAAGCCGTATCTATCCGTTTGTGTAACCCCCCTCTATGCGCTCAGAAACAATTTGTCCAGACTCTTAAACTTCCCTGGCCCACTTGTCGTTATCCAACAAGTGGTCTACAACCTGAACGTGTGACAAATTGATCAATTACACATACCCACAGACGCATTCTTAGAGTTGTGAATTGATGTGACTGCAAACCGACAATTTCCCTTGAACCATCTCAAGACCATATTTAATGTTATGTATTGGCATGACTACGAATAGCTGAAAACGAGCTTGTTCACCACGTTGTGTTGTTCTCAATCTGTTCCGTGGGATTTTTCAAAAGTTTGAAGCAAATGTCACCATACTAAGTGGGCAAGTTTCTTGAAAGTCTTGAAAGTCAAGTGCAGTGAGAATTTATGCTTAAATGAAAATTTAATGTTTAAATTTACAAGGTGAGGCGACTGTTTCACATTTGATGTAGTTAAACTCTGTGAGTGATGCTGACTAATTGGCTCAACTGAAGCGCCTTCGAAGTATTCGCGTGAACAGAAAGCGAAAGTATTGCACGGCTAAATACAACTTATGTCTGGTAGGCATAAGGAGGAAAACCCTCCGTTCTGAAGCATAACGTTATTGTCCGAGTTAGATAGTGTTACGCAGTATGCCTGTGCAAACCGGGATCTTCCGAAGGCGAGATTTATGGTCTTCCACAGTACTGTTAATTGTCTTGTCTAGCATAAACTTTCTGTCGGCAGCGGACGTGACATCGTCAAGATAGACTTTTGAAGTATTTCAAGTACTCCGAGCCAGAAAATAAATCAAAAGCTGGTTTGCAAGTTATTGTTTCCGAAAGAGCACAGACAGCAACAAATGAGAAAAACATTCTCTGTAGACTTCGATTTTCTGGTGAAAAACTGTTGCCAACCTATGTCAAATGAGTTAAATAACCTTGAAGGATTATGGTTATCTGCTACCAGACCTGAGCTCCCCTAAGCAGGTTGAAGCGGCGGTTTTCAAGCGTGTCATCGGCAAATAAGTCCGGCATTGATGGTGTCATGAGTTCACCAGTTCACCAGACTACGACCTAATAATTAACTGGATAACATATATGGTCATAAGTGATCGAAAACACCTACAACCAACTGATTGGGGAGGAAGAATAAGATTCGATGGCCATAGATGATCAACAGGCCAATCATGTGATGCATTGCTTTCCTGGTCGAAGGAGATGAAACAGTGGCCCAACAACGATGATCTTCGACACATTTAAAAAACGCCAACTGGTGCAATGGTAGGGATCAGATTAGAATGTCCTAAGTGCATTTGAATCTGGCTCACTACAAAAGGGGATGAATAAAAGATAAGACCAAAGATAGACACAAAGTTTGGCCTCACTTGGGAAAAACTTTGACCAGTCTGAGGTCACTTGGTTGATTGACCAGGATTGGGTTGTAACTCGATCACAGAAGATCTACTGACCGAGCCAGGTTTAATGGATGGTTTGTCGGTTAAACAAAGTCTATTACCGTCAGCAAGCAGATAGGTGAAATGTTTCTTTTACCTTGAAAAAATAACGAACACCAACTTTCCTGAAACATCGAATCCTATGCAAAATGCTTTCAGATAAGTTTTATGAGGTTTGCGGTCAAATACCTAAGTTTCAGCGCGTGAACCCAAATGATCACCTCCGAGGCACCAAAACAATGTCACAAACCTTTAAGATGATTGATTTGGATAATAAGATCTCAATGGATTTATGGTACTTAACTTAAATCACGAGGGATTTCTCTTTGTGTTCCAGTGTTTGTATCACGAAGTAGAGCACTTCAGTAGCTTGAATGGGTCGAATTGGCGAGACATATTACAGATTTTCCCATCATTTAGCCATAGAATAAAACCATCTGGTTTACGTAACACAAAGGTGTACATCGTGTGCAAATTGTCGGACCCAACCAAATGATTTAATAACCTGGCGACAGCTAAGCAAACGGGCATGTTTTTCTTCCAACCCAGGCTACGAACGATAAATTAGATTTAGTTTATGCACAATGACAGAAGAACAAAATAGCCACCACCAATCTGTAATAGGCTAAATCAAAGCAAAATTCTCTTAAATATGCAAACTCCAGAATGCCTATTGTCCTCGCTGGCTACCTAGATTATCCATAAATCTAACAATCCGGAAGAAAACATTGGGACTAGAAAAACATTTTAATTCATGTTGAAACTACTATTTATTCTGGAACGTGACTGTACCTGGTAAGATAGTACGGGCCGCGTCGCACATACTCGATTTAATCTGCAGGCGGAAACTTTGGAAACGGGACAGGGCAAAAGACGCTGTAAATCGAGGATTTAGTTTGATAAAATGTGAGACAAACTTTTGTCTTAGTACTTTCGAGAATAGTCCATAATCTTTGGTCATTTGTTAAATCTGTGTTTGAATCTGTCGAATTGCATGCTTTGCAAATCACAAGGGGAGCATAGAATTGGCTAACTGCTGGTTGGCAGGCTCATTAGTTTGAACCCAACTGAATCGTAGTGGAGCTTACAAATCTGTGAACTGAAGTCTTCAGATTACGAGATCGAGATCACTTTCCCTGGCGGTTTGTTATTAGTCATTTCTTTAGAAGATAAATGCTGAGTGACTTTCGGAGGGTTCTGGTCACTGAGCTTAACGCAGAATTTTCGTCACCAGTCGAGGTGATATCGTCAGCGCAAGTGGAGAGTCAGCGCTGCTCTGTATTTATGGGTTTATGGAGGAACCTAGTGAAAGCCTACAAACAAAGAACGCTGCCAACTGCACAAATGCACCGATGATGTCACCTTGACCGATACTGAAATGTTTGCAATCTAAGTATGGCTCTCAGCGTTCAGGACCGTGGGAATGCAAATATAAGATCACCTAAACATCTGACCTTTGAAAGTGAAACGAGCCGTCTTCCAAGATAGAATACAAAAGTGATTGTACGAGAACACTATGACCGCCGATTGAGAGAAAGATTTAGTCTTTAGTTTAAGAGCAGAATTAGGTTATTTATTCACGATACCTTTCAGCAATATTCTCTTGTGTCTGAAAACTCAATAATCTGTTCCTTCCAGAATGACTGATTATTTCACATATACTGAGGCTCACCGAAGCATTCGATATTAAGGTGCTCGCCCTTTCAGCCTGATTCAATGGCCATTGAATTTCTGCTTATGGAACTGTAATCAGATTTTGGTGAAGTTGAGCCACATATTCCGACTTGCAGTCGGACACTTGCTTTCATCGCTCACGTCTACTGTCATGCTGCGGGCAAGTATGCACTAATCGACAATTATGCGAACAAAAGGCCTACTTAAGAAACAAAATGTTTCGAACATGAATACAGCATACAGATAGCCAATCAGAAATCTGCTCAGGTGATAAGAGAGGATGGAATTACGAGTCAGTCCAACAATGGTGACGTAAACTGGGGTCCCACTCAATCAGAGGCACGTTAAATCAATCGCGTCGCTGATCTATGCATTATTCGACGCCCAAAAACCAAATGCGTTGTGGTGGCAGTTCGTGGCAGTCGTGTCCATATATATATATATATATACATATATATATATATGTATATATACATATATATATATATATGTATATATATATATATGGACACGACAGCACACTTACATTTCTAATCGCCTACCAAAATATTTATGTAAGATAGTTTGAAACCATGGAATTTGGAAAATGGGAATTACTTTTTGGTACCGCTGGCCACGCTAATATAGTATGCTAAGATCTTCAAAGGGATATATTTACAAGAATTACAGTCTGTCATGTTTCACCCTGTTTAATCCATAAATAGTTCCCTCTAACTAACCAATTTTCAGCCACACATCCCCCCTCTACACTCTGTCTCCAGGACGGATTGGCTATTCCTTGACCCAAAATGACCAGAAATACTGTGACTCTAATTCCTCGCCTTTTCAGTGCAATGCAAAACAAAACGGATCCAGTCAGAACCAAGAACGAATCCGGAACCAATTACCTCGTTATTAAGCAGAATAGTGATGCAAAAAATAAGGGCAAATTTTTCTACAATGGCCGGACAAGATGAGCGTCCAATCGAACTTTGTCAAGCGTCCCGATAAGTATTCGAGTTCAGAACACGCGACACGGTGCGTAGATCAGACAAAACTTGGAGGCCACAGTCACGTTGGTTTGATAAAACAAACCGATTAGTCAGTGGATTTCCTTGTGGAAATCAGACAAGTAATTCGATAGTGAGAAGGTTAATGTGATTCGAGACAACAGAAAAACAATGACACTAACGGTTGGATCTCCATACATGCGCCTCCAGTGGACACTACTGATACATAACATTCCACTTTACGAAACTGCACATCGTAGCACATGCTTTAGCCGTCAGTAGCATTGCATCTGAGTACATAAATGGCCGGTTACTCTCAATCATTTCGTCCCCAAGCGAAACAGGCCAAACCGCACGGACGGTGCACAAATTGTCACATATTCTCAAGTGGCCATTGCTCAGACTTCGATTCGTGATAATGCACTGCGTGGTTGGCTGTTGCCACCGAGTCCTGCGAGCCTATGACCATGTGTTGTTGTGTATGTGTTTGCGAACGCAATTGCGTGGTTCATTTCCCGACGGACCAGAGGTGAAAACGTAGGTGGATTTTGTACAAATCGACAGCCCATCAGACCATCATCTGATTGCTCACTTACTTACTCACTCTCACTCACTCTCACTCACCCGCTCAATCAGTCAATCAGCCAACTGGTGCGGACTCACAACTGACCCATGGGACTTTGATCCCAGGATACACATCATATGAACACATGTATACACACACAAGTGCAGAATCATTTCATTTCCTAATATTTAACCCTTCAAATTTATTTTACAAATATCACTGACCAGCAATCAGGATACGGTGCATCAAATCCGGATATTCAGAAAGGCTACCGGGGTTATCTGGTCCTTTTCTTTTGACTGCTCCGTAATCAGCCATACTGGAGTAGCTCTTCAATGAGTCCAGACGGCCGAGCCAGACCAAACGAGTGGCGTGAATTCCCGTTGCGGTAAAAGCTACATGGTGACACGGAAGCAGCAAAATCCACTGGAATTACGGTTAACTAGGATTGTGCCTGAAATTATAGGGTTTTCGATACGATGAACAGTTTTTCGTCAATGTATAAACTGAGACTGCCCTAGATGAACAGACAATCGCCGGAACCCGAAATTCACGGACAGAAAAACCAGATGTATGAGACTGTTTTTTCGTGAACGTGGTTGATGAAAATGACGGGATGAATGAACAGATAAACCGATGCAACTGCTCAGATCACCGAATCGCTTAATTTCACCTAGCAAGATGTGCAGACAAAATAGGCTTCCCAGGTAAGCAACACGAAAACAGTAAATGTAACGGATTATAAACGGTTATTCACTTACGCGTTACACCATCCAGCAGCACCAGATGTCCAGCAGTGGGGTTCACCATAGTTAGGCATTAATTAATCATAAGCAAAACATGTGTAATGTGCCCCTAAATTCAAGAGCAGTCTGAGAGGCCAGGTCAGTACAAGTGTATATAATTAGGATAGAAGGTCACGAAATAATCGATGGAATACAAATTCACGGCCATGTCTGGGGTGTAATCCAAAAGGACGGATCGGAATCGAAGTTGGGACGATGGTAGGGGTGCTCTGTGCTAGAGACAGGTAACGGGTGCTTCCTTTGTTTACAATAATATTTTATATTTATGTTAACCTGGAGTTGAGTTTATCTATTAATGGTTCCAAGAGGTTGAAACACAAGATTAATGGGAAATTTATTTGAACGCCTTCATACAAAGCTTGTCTTTATTTCGTCCAAAACGGTCTCTGTCTATTTAATTATAGCGTTTCATTTCACAAATCATTTTTCATTCCTTTTACCGTGATTATTTATTGACTGTTCTCTGTTCCGCGACAGAGAATATTGTTTAAAAATTGTCACATCCTTTTGTAAATCGTGCGACCAAAATTATCCATGTTCGTAAAACTCAGTGCGGATTCCATGAACGACCATGGCTGAGTTCAGCGCTAGCCGAGTGATGGACACCGTCTAATTTAGTTGTTATCTGTTAAGTAAAAGTATGGAACGCCTGGAAAGAAGGCCTCATGCACATGACTCATTTTCTGTTGCCTCACTTATGAACAAAGGCATTGCTGGGTGCTTGGTAAATAAACTTATCAATCTGTTGTTTCCTAACTTGTTAAATGAATCATAGGAGAAATTCTCTTTTCTGAATTTTTTTAAACCGATGCTTCCTGCTATTGATCATTAAGCAAGTCGTGCTCCATCAGCAGTCTTTAAGCCAACTTTCGGTCTTTGCCTTACCTAAACCGATCGAGATTCCTGCAACTGAATGGCCTTCTCTGCTGATCCGCTCACCTTTGACTTCCCCAGCAAGTTCACAGTTAGAGTGATCGCTGCAAGATTATGCTCCATTTAGAAAAAAATCTGCGTAAATTTTAAAAGGTCAACATGATCAGGCCATTCGATTTGTGCGGTGAAATAAAATAGTACGACAATTCGGGCTGTACAACATTCAGATCCTGTTTTGCCATTATTCCATTACATCATGCGCATACAACTTTTACAAATAGTTTAGTACCGTGTATAGTTTTTGTATATTAGGCACACTTTGTCTGCTTTCATTAGAAGTTGATTTTCTTTCAATGAATATTAAGGTCTATACGTGTATGTGTGCATGACTCTGCGCTGTACATCTGGTTGGGATTTGCACTATAGTGTCAGTAGCAGTAATGGTAATGGTACTGATAATGCAGCTTTAAATCACCCACGTCCCTAAAGTATTCTTTGAACTGTATCAGATTTTGGCATGTGGCTATCGAAGTCGTTCTGCAGCATAAAACAGGCTGAGTGTGTGTGAATGACCTACTTTGACATTGTAATCGTAGATATAAAAAACGGTTAAATTATGGAACCCCTGGTTAGTATGTTCGCATTAGTCCGCACATTTATCTGTACAAACAATGGACAGCGAAATAAAGCATAGGAAACGTACCTTGAGAAGACGTTACTGCCTGTTATTTGACAAGAAGTCGTAAATCTACAAATGGATCTGTGTCGTGCCATTGAAGAAAGACCATACTTTGACAATGAGGACAATGAGACTAATAAAACTATACAAGGGACATGTAAACTGTAGGTTAATAACATATACCAAGTAGGGTCATTTAACATGGGATTCCAATGGACCCAATGAGGACCTGATGTCAGTGCCCTGCGAGCTACCCAGTGAAGTATTTTGTGCTCGCCATGTTTCTCAGATGAACGTCCTCCCTCTTTATTTTACCTCCGGGTGAACATGCACCTCTTAGTCTTGAAATGTGAACAGCAGCAATAGATATTTGCCCCAGAGCGGAATACTTTTCCAGCCATTTTGTTTTCGACCCAGTCCTCGGAGAAAAGCCATTCATGTGCGCACTAATTTTCTGGTTAGTGGTGCAGTTACTGTCCTGACAACGAGGACATGCTTGGCCAGTCGCTGCTGTGTATGGTAAACGGCTGGTCTCCTGACTACTACAGTGGCATCAAACCCCTTGGTCTAAACCCACAAAACAACTGAGCGGGGGATAGTTCTTCAGTCGGAAAAATTGCCGCCTAGAGCACGTTATGGATGCCACGTACGTCCCCGATCGTATGACAGATTTATGACCACTTTCGAAACGAGGACTTTTTCTTTTTTACTTCACGTACCCTTTAACTCTGTCATTTCAATACCAATAGTGCGAGAATATTATAACCAAATGGTGGGTTGAGAAATCACTGGTTCGTGCTACCGCCAGCAGAGTCGCCGTCCTTATACGAATAGAGATGTATACCTATGTGGGTTTGTATCTGCGGTTCCCTCTCCCCGATATTTGCCCGCTTGAATGCTACGTATTCGTAGTAGACTCTTCAAACGGTTTATGTGCTCGTTCGCCGAAAACCACAAAACTAAGAAATGGCTTTCACCACATCCTCCATGACAGTTGGCAAACTGACAGCTTCGTGCATCTCGTGGCCCTGCTTGCATATATATACACACATGTAAGCAGATGCATAACACACACTAGGGATCCCATGCGGGTACTATGAAACTCGATCGTTGTGTAAAAAAGGCAATGTTCTTCATTTCCGATAGATTTTTATGCCTAAAGGCACGCGGCTACGTGGGTGTGTTGTGTGCTAGCTGAACTTGCGGTAGTTGTTGTTTGGTGGACGAAACAAAGAAGTTAACCGGTATCTGTCACTGTCCATGACTGCTTCATACGTATCACTCTTTTGATGTCCATGTTTCCGCCCGTTACTCATTGTTCTACCACTGCATTAGCGTTGGTGATAACCGCAGTGATAACCGCACTGATCTTTGCTGTACTGCCCACCTCCCAGCCTTCACAGGAATGGTTATTCTAGTCAACAGTCATCAACCTCAACAACAGGGTGACTACTGACCCTTGGAATTCGAGTTATTTCTTACGTGTTTACCGATCTAGTTCTGAGAACGAGATAATTAGCAGCGCATCTCGTAGAACTGGCAAAATGATAACGGTAAGTGATCATTAAGGCTCTCTCTTAAGGGTAAGTATTTGTTTCGCTAATACGTCAGTATAGGCCTTAGGTTTGAAGATTCACATGAAAGAGAACAAGGAATTCTTCAAAAACCGCGTAGTCGGTAACGACAACAATGAGTCAACCTTTAGGTTACTTTGAACAACGTTTTTCAAAGGAACTTCCTTATCGAATGACTCGTCAAGTGTCATTCGTTCAAAAATTGTCTTAAGGAAGATTGAATGAAACAACCGAAGCGTCAGTTTAGTATTATTCCTAGTGGCAAGACGGTATTACCGACAATTACACATTCTGTGAGATAATATCCAGTATTATTTCCAAATGTGATATAATGCAACACCAAATCCCAAATCCAGATTAAGCATCTAAAAAGCACTAGTGAATCATTAGCAGTATGCATTGTTCTCGTCCGAGCTGGGATCCGAAATGGGAGGAATCATGGTGACATGAACATCACAGCCGGAGTACTGTCGAGATGGCCCTAAGAAGAACAGTGCTTGACAGCGTCCATACCGATCATTGGTTTTTATAGGTAAAATAACAACTATCCAACTAGTCAACTCCTGGTGACGAAAAACCGCTCTAGAGAGAGCAAAGACATCTTTGTTAGTTGAAACTTTTCACAGGTATGAAATTTAATGAAGTTCCGCTTCCTGCAGACAATCTTCCGTATGTCATTTGCTGTAAGGAGTTTAAGTGCAGCAGATATCGCTTGGCGCATCAATCAGGTGAAAAGGTCAACTGGTACAACAGTGCACCCATCAAGCCAAGAGAAAAGTGTACAAAAAGCCCCATGAGAAAGTCGGGCAACAGTAATGATCCAAAGTAGGTAGCGAACTATTCGGTCAAAGTAAATGATTTATTAATTAATAAACGAGATTTTGCGTCTCCTTGGTTTGTCTGTGCACTAAAGAATTAGTGAAAGCAAAAGAACGCGAAATGGACATCAAACCGACTGGCTATTGACAAACCAACATCACAGCGAACGTCCTATTTTACGTTTTATGATAGGGTCATTGAAAATCAGTTCACACCAAGGTGTAACTGACTGAAATGCGACATTATTTAGTGTACGAAAGTCTGTAAAATACAATAAAATATAATACAACAGCTCACTCTGTTCGCGCTGGCATGCTGACCATTCTTTCCACTTTGTGACTATCGCTGAACCAAACATTTTTATCGATCCATATTTTATCTGCGTTTGCCCTGCCGAATTATTCATCAGAATCACAGTCATGTCGTTCATACCTTCACGTGTTCTCTCTGATTCGAAATCAACGAGACCAAGTTTTTCTGTCCTGCCGTTTGCCCAAACAGTAACGCGGCCAGTTGATTTCATGAAAGACGGTATGGAACCGAATCAACTTGGTCATTTTCGAGTGTCTAGGTGGGCATAAATGACAATTAAATTTTTATCTCGTTGATTAAGTGATTTTAGGGTTGAAGGTACAGCCTCCGTAGATATTGAAAATTCGTGGTTCTCACACAAACACGGAATTCCGCGAATTCATTCATTGTCGAACGGTGAACAAAAAGTTCTCTTTCGCATTTGGACTCATTGTTTCTAACCATTTAACTGTGAAGGTTTCCGCTATTGAATGGACAGATTCAATCAGTAGTCTTAAAAGCCATTTAAATTCCGATCCCAGCTTCGAGCACAGTGATCGACAATCGGTTTCCTTCTCGTCACGTTTCGATTTACTGCCGGTTGCTTCCGGAATTGGGCTACAATTGTTATCCAATGAATAAAAAAGATAGTAGAATCTAAAAATCCTCCGAGATCCGGGGTCTTCTAACTCTGCTGCTGTTGTTTACACTGGATTTACAGGGGTAGGTTGGCTCCAGGTTCTGCGCTTGGGCATTCTCGTTATGGTTCATTCAGAAATTGTCTACCATAGAGGTGACTGACTTGCAATTCACCCTTATTCTCTGTAACAAAGAAAGGGGGACTAACCGAAATAAAAATGCATATTGTTGCTTTCTTTGTGTTGATCGACAGAAGTGGCACTGTTGCTGCACCTAAAGAGGGTAGAACTAGTTGTTGATGCACACCCCCTGTCAGACAGACAATGTTCTGGATATTAACAATGAAAGGCTGAAAGGTTGTAAGATCATGATGATGGATGTTTACTCGAACTTTACCTCGTGCTGTCCTCTGGACTGTGCTTCGTTCGAAGAAAAGTATGAACTGAATGAATTGATTTGGTGTATGAAAGAGACAGCAAACTAAAACAAGTAATGCATTGTTTACACATGAGTGCCAAATCGGATCACCGAATGCCAAAGGGACAAACTGTTAAACAAACATAGTATTAAGGGTTTTCATTGATCTTGTTTTATACGATCTGTGGTAATATGTTAATGCGTCGGAGCTGTCAGCTTGCTAGTTGAATAACCTTGCATTCAACTTCGTGCTATCTGTCTACTGTTTTATACACAAGTTTTGGAGCTGTTGTTCTGTGCAGACTCAGATAGTCGAAAAACGGACGAATGATCAGCTTATTCCTGCTCATGGTTCGTCAACCGACCGAACAACCAAGCTGCCGATCGGCCTGGCTTGCCTGCCTACTTTCCTTCCTGGATCAGTTTGCTTCAGTGGTTGTTTGAATGACCAACTGCCTGACTGACTGACTAGCTGACTTACTGGCTGACGGATTACTTGCCTCACTGCCTCCTCCTGTTCACATGTAAACATACGCGTGTTTGATACCCGTCGAGAAAATCAGTCATGTATCGAACCCAAGTAGGAGCGTGCTTCAATCGTTTTCCAATTCATTGGTTCAACATGTTTTTGTACAGTCTCGCCTCCATTGATGCCCCAAACACAGACAGACAGACAAAAACTGAGCACAGACGCATAGGAAAACGTGACCTGACATGTTCAGTCCACGCTCCAATTGTCAGGCCAGGCCTTCTCACTAGGACGGGCAAGCTAAAGTCGCACTACTGATACGTGGCGGTCTCTCGAGTACCTTTGTCGACATCATGCCCGGTCGTTCTTATCCTAAATTTCTACCACTACTGCTATCTCAGACCACCTTGAGCATATACGTCCCACACAATGATACAGTCGTGCACACAAGTATACAATCGGTTTGGGAAGACATAAGTGGCACATGGTGGCGCATTGTTATGTACACACACATGTCTTTTCGCAGCTGATGGTATGCCAGCAGTAAGACAGGTGAACGTGTTAGTTAGAAGTCAACATCCTGACATGTATAATGTCCGTGTGTGTGTGTGTGCATGTGTGGACAAACAAAAATTAAATCAGCAACGGCGAACGATCGCATTCGCCCACTCATCCACTAGCCATCTGCCTGGGTGTGCATGTATTTATGGATCTGCTCATGGGCTTGGTCCAGTTGTCGCCCTGTAGACATAAGAAAGGACCAGTCCCCTAACCCCACCTGTGAGCCAAGGATGTTCTTCCTGTGCCCTGTTTTGTACCATAGAATGCTCTTCTTCATAGATTTCAATACACACTTCCACAGGTGCGAATACACACGTACGTACGTATGTACGAGAGCACGCGAACCTGTCTAAATCATCAGGCCTGTTCCGTCAATCTTTTTTGCCATGGCCATATTCACAAGTCGTCGCAGTTCATCAGTCAGCTGGCTAACGAAGCTCAGTCAGCAGGTCAAACATGCAACCAGTCAATTGACTACCAGCTCTTCTGACCCATCTATTTACCTGTCACATACACATTAGTCTTTTAGCTGAGCGACGCATCTCTTCCGGTAACAAAGTCCCCTGAGTCAGCTAGCTGTTAGCAAGAATGGAAGCAAAAGACAGAAATCAGGCCGCTTTTCGTTAAGTAGTAGGTACAGGACTTACCAAGGGAACTGAGATGCGTTTCTGTGTTTGTTCCAACAAGGAAATTGGGAGCAAACCACAGAGCAGTAGCCAGTGAAGCAACTTCAGGGGACCTTGCAACAGTCTCCGAAAATTCAGAATGACTAGAAAGACTGCGAAGTTGTCCGTGACGTACGGTAGACAATCCCACCTCAGCCTTGGAAAAATCGGAATAGCGACGGTAGATGTTAAACCATCCCAAATCTTCTCTGCGAATGAATTGAGTTTTCTGTTCTTTCCCACATCACTGATCACACCGTTCGGAATATGAAGTCCGACTATCTAACCAATAATTTGTGTCTCCAACTCGACCTTCTGAACAAAGTTCTGACCCTATTAATATTGCTATGCACCAAGTATAGCTCAATGCCGCAAGAGAGATGATGATGAACTGAAGTATACACAAGATAAGCGACATATTACGAAAGACGAAATCTGTCATCTGATTCGCTTACGTTAGTGCGTATTTCACCAAAGGGATGTAAATGAAGAAAGCTGGCACAATGAACATTGGTAATGGGATATTAGTTTTTTAATTTGCGAAAACTATCTGCCCAAAACCAGTGACTAACTGACTGACAGGACTGAGTCAGCTGTGTTCCGGAGAATTCCCCGATGGAATTAATTATTCAACAAGGCAACTTACCGCATTGTTCCTTTTTATCTCTACAGATTTGCGTATTCAATACAAGGATCACTTGTAGAACAAAAGTAATAAGCACGAAAATAATTTCGTTATCAGTTGTTATCTGCCAGAGGGAGATCGGACTGATAGTAATCAGCATGAGACACCACCGAAGATGGTTCTGTGTTTTACTGGTTTTACCATAACTAATTACACTGGTCGAACAGTTTTAAATTTAGAAACATCCACATGAAGAATGAATCCCTGGGGAGGAATCCGCTGCAGCAAGAGACAGCAAGACTGAGTAAACGTTTACCTGAAACACCTCCAGGTTTGATCAAAAATTCGATCACGGTGTCCACATCACTTTCATCAACGTAAAGCAACAAATCAATCAAGATGGTTTATTGCGGATCGTTCACACATGGAGGTACCTGCCATATGTCAACTGATTTGAGTCAAGTGTGAGCATGAAGCAATCATGAGTAGCGACATTATGGGTGCCACACAACGCTATAATGTAATCATAGTGTATGTATACGTCTAGTTCCCCTTGTAGCTTTCTGTGGCACGTGCACAAAGAGAGATGACTGCATCATAGAAAGGAAACGTGATGGGTGGCATTTTTCGGGAGAATCCGAGAGTGAGTAAGCTAGATTGCATTGGGTGATTTACCAAAAATTGGTCACCCCTCCATTCCCCGAGAGGGTCTTTGCACGTACTGCCTCGTAAGGGTAAAAGAAAGCTCTGAAGACAATGACACCAGTCTGTTTTTCTCAATCTAAAAAGGTGAACTAACAGATGAGCAAAATGAAGATCTACTAGAAAACTGCAAGCTCTTTGCAAATGTATCATTGATCGTTTTATTTGCATGCAGAAGTGGTCCGATGACTGCAACAATCGACAATAAACCATGAAGAATTGCATAGGTTTATTTACTGGTGGTACCCAGCCAATCACTATTATGTATCAATGCCTTTTAGTGGGAGGAATACTCAGAAATTGCCAAATCAACCTCCATGGTGATAAGAAAGCGAAGAGATGGAATAGACAGTAAATGCACATTCTGGTGACATGAAACGGCGTCTTGCACCCGCCGATGATATGAATCTTCTAACGTTTGAGCGACAAGCGAAAATTCAATGCACTCAACGCTCATGTATTAACCCATTTTCTCATTTGGGTAAAAGTTAGCGCCAGTATACGAAGTATTTTTCTGAGCAGCTTGTCTTTATGACATTTTAGACTAATCTGAATACTTTGGATAGTAGTTACATCGATGGTGTGTTGGCATAAGTATCGCAAGGGTGGTTCAGTGAGCGTTTTTCGTTTTTTAGTCGAGTCTAGTTTTCAGAGGTAGAACAAGTTGTTTTGTACTCAAGTTATATCGTTTTAGGTAGCATTGTTCAAAAACCTGCGACAAAATATTGGATAGTTTAGGAGGCCAAGTGTCATCTCTCTAGAGTTTGGACTTGACTGGTTTGTGAGAATTACTCGACAAATGGCCGTTAATGCTTCTATTTTTACACACTACATACGATTGCTGGGCTGTCTGCAGGGCGTCGGATTTCGAGAACTTGTTGTTAGACGTAGGCTTCGATTGTTCTAAAGTGTGATCAACGAGGAAAAATAATGCGTCCCAGTTCGTCCGATAAGTTGAACTACTAACGCATGGAATTCACATAGCTGCGAATATTACAGGACAAAGGTATTCATCGCCAAAAGCCGACGGATCATTTTGGTCAGATTGGGATTGGGAAACTTTTGTGATAATAAAATCCGCTCAGGTTGAATAGTTGCAGTGTCAATTCTATCAGAATTTATATCGATTACTCCGAAGAGTGCACAAAACGGACGGCATGGTCGTTGCTGATTTTAACGTCCAACCTGGCTGCTTAGTGCAGACCGAACAACACATCGGCAGCCGAATTTCTGTTCCAGCTGATCACACCGACAATAGAGATCATCTAATCCATATTCGTTCTGAACGCAGACTGTTTCCAGCGAACACCCATTTGTTCTATGAAAAAAACGACATAGGCACACCTGGCATCCTCCTCCACCTTCACCATGTCTGACTCAGACTGATCGCATTGCCACCAGTCAACGGTGATGTGGATCAATCGAGGATTGCTGATCATTCTGGTACACATCAGTGAATCCGGATCTTCACTTGGTTCGTGATCGCTTTTGTTTGGGCCTAGTTTGTGGTCAAGCCAACACAAAACTGTACGTCCCGCGCAGATGACTCTACAGGATAACTATCGACCTCAGTTCCGATCAGGAATTTCAATGAAGTTGTCAATCTCAACAAGATGTCCAGGATCCCAACAAACAATGGGGGCAGATTAGGGGTGTCCTGCACTCAGCGAAAACTGCCACGCGAGAGTCCATGACATGTAGACCTCAGTAACGATGACTATCTCCGACCTCAGTTATCCTGTTGAATCCCGGCACATCCTTCCAAACGGATGCCACATACAATAAGATACTTCGTGAAATGACCGCGAACAATAGTGGGTTGGGAAATGTAGGGAAATGGAAACGGATGTATCCATCAGAAATAGTCTCAACCTTTACCGACTGGCTAGAAATATTGTTTCACGGAAGCCGAGGATAAAAGAGCTGATTGGGGAATCCGACGGCACGTTGATTCACTCTCAAGACCGTCGGCTGGGGTGTCGGTCAGAACGCATTAGGAGCAGTTTAGTTGGTTGACCGCCCCAGTGGTCCTTCCACTTATGTCTATAGGTAAATCAATACAAATGGATACCAGTACTCCATTCAAAATATAACTGATCAGGGTGATAGGTTTTCTGATAAGACACAAACAGTTGGACCAGGTGGATCCTTGGCGTCCTTCTTTAAGAACTGTCCTTAAATGTGTTGACATCGGAGTCAACAAAGCTCCTGGAATTAGATTAATCTGGACAAGGGAAGCGACTGTTAAGGACCGGTGCCAATCGGTTATCGTATCGGTTTACAAGAAACATGATAGATCCTCACGTGAAAATCACAGGGGAGTTAGTTTGCTAAGCATCGGATCCAAACTGTTCACGGAAATTGACCTCTGTCGATTATTTAGTACTCGCGAAAAGTGTATGCGTGAGAATCAAACTGCTTTTCTTCACGGTCGGGGTTCTATTGATCAATCATTCGCTTCCTGACAAATTATAGTGCATAAGCACACATTCTGTATACCCACAATTTCTTCATTTCTTGATTTGAAAGCCGCGTTCGATTTAGTGGCGTTGCCACTCCTTGAATGCTGTGCCGGAGAACTTCATTTCACTTATCCAACCTCTATATGCGAACAACCTAAGCCGAGTTCGTGCTTACGGCGATCATTCACCCGAGTAGTTGCGAGAGAAGTAGCGCTCGTCACGGTCGCTTCCTTTCATCCATTCCTTTCTTTTTTCATTGAGATGGTCATGGAGAAAGCCCTACCCTCGTGTGACTGTGGAAGCATTGGTATTTACCCAAACAGAAAACTGTGTGATTTCAAATATGCGAACGACGTTGTGTTGCTGAGTGAAGACCCGAGTTTGTTGCAGGCTTTCCTCGGCCGTTTGAATGACAGTCTCGGCATGTTCATGATGCGTTTTGGACGTTCGAAGTATAACATGCTATTGCGGTACTGGATTTGCTCGAGGCGGAATCTTGTTCTTGCAAGGGAAGAATTGCTCAAGGTGACTAATTTTAGTTTCTTGTTTAGCTGTATCTCACCTGATGGTCGTGTATCGGATTAAGTGCCTCTGCACGCGTAGAAGACTCGAGTGACATTTATCGGCTTGGGGTATCTGTGATGTCGATGTGGCATTCGCTTATTAGTCAAAGGTCGAGCATACGCAGCAGCAATGAGGCGGATGCTGCTAAATGTCTCTTAGTCATGATCGGTAAAATCGGTACGTATGTGAAAATCCTCGGATTATTAATATCGGTTTCGTCGGATTATTGTTATTATGTACTGACAGATTTTTGTGTAACTAGTTCCCACTCTTCGCTTTTAGGAACAATCATTGAATCTAAATAGAATAATGTGGTTAGACCACGCTTCACGCACGACCAGAGAATAAACTCCTCGTGGTGCACTGTTCTTCGAGGCAGTAAAAGCCGGAGGGTTGTTTGGAATGGGCAGTCTTTGACACAAGTAAACAGCATGAAAGAGTTATGCAGTGAATTGGCTCGCGTAGGTGCAGTCAGGCAACCGATTCGAGATGGTTGAAGGCAATATACTAAATGGCTCAGTGCAGAAATCCGTAGATTTTCTGCATTTTATTTCTGGCTTGTTCTATATATTTGCTGAACTTTCCACTTAACCTCCAATGTTTCCTATCCCTCGTTCTTTTTCTGTTTGTGCAGACGTTACTGTGTTGCAGCAGTCAAATCACTTGAATGTTGATCCGAGGTTAATGGTTGCATAAGCTGAACAGAACAGAATAACACAGTGGCAAAATATCATTGATCAGACTAGAGTTGAACACTCAATACTAGTCTTGGGTTTGCACTTCCTCGATTTTCATTTCATTTGAACGAAAAAGTGCTCAAATGCATAGCCAATTCTCAGGATGTAGTTGATAATTTGGTGCAATACGATAGAGAAAAAGGTATTTCAGTCGAGAGAAAAATGAGAACTATGTGTAAACTAAGTTCAGAGTAAACGGAGAACTGCTATCTTGAAATACTAAGGCATTAGCTCGGTAATGGGCAAAATATGAATAATGGAGGAACGATGAAGACAGATGGGGAGTACTATCTCGTGTAATGCTGAGTTTTCGGTCCATTAGCATAGCCACATAATGCTGTCAGTCGCGACTGTATCACAACCAACGCAATTGCCGTTGTAAAACTTCAAAATTCATGTAACAGCTGACTGTGCACTTGGACGTAATGAAACAACTATAATAATTACAATTACCGAACACCGTCAACGGATTTTAGAATTTCATGAAAGCCTCTAAAAGTCAGAATTTTAGTACCACTGAAAGGGTCGTTTTCGAACTCGGTGTCATAACTAAGCACTGATTAGATGTGTATCACTATCCTCTGATGGGGCCGACAGAAAGTTTCTGTTCCCTTCTTCACCTTACTCTGAATAAGGAATCTAGCTGAGTCTAACTTACACTATTTGCCCACTTATCGGTCTTTTCATAGTGCGCTTATCAGATCGACAGAGTTGTTTCCTTTATATGGGTGTGACCCTGGTCAGTGCGAGGCTGCGCAGATGCACAATGTCTCCCTGTTTTTATAAAAATTCGGGACAGATTTATCGCTGACTGGCCCGAGTAAGCTGACTTTATTCGCTTATCCGATTTAGCAGTTCGCTTGGTACAACTAGAGGTACAGTATGTGTAAATAAAAGGTAATACTGAGCCTTTTGACAATTCATTCACTCATTCATTCATTCATTCATTCATTCATGCACCTATTCATCTACCTTTCAACGCATCTATCTGTCTAACCATCCATCCATCCATCCACTCGCAGACCAGCTCACCCGACGAACATCAGTCCATTTATCTGTCCATTTTGAAGCATTACTACACATCAACAAAAAGATCTCATCATTCCATACTCACTCCCCGATAGATGCATTCACGCGATCCCGTACACGTTCGTTTAAGCTCATGTGCGTGTATTTTAAAGTGTGGAATGATTGTCATGGTTACGCATGCGTTTCGCACGATTCAGCATTGATAATCAGACACTATGAATTGGTGGTTACTTGACTAACAACTGGATAGGCCAGTGATCACTGAGCCGTGCTGGTGATGGTACTGACGGTGATAATAATAATAATAATGATAATAATAATAATAACATTAACGGCAACACAAATGAAAAAAAGAGTGGATACCGTGACGTCGAGGTAATCCCAACCAGAATTTGCTGCACGGATTTTCAGTGGATCTGTTATGTGTACGATACGGTAGCACGAACTGATTAACTCGACATACTCTGGCCGGGTGTCGAGGGTGAACCAGCTGTGTTAATGGAGTTGCCTTATGGACCATATCATGCATTACTAGGCGCATGCAAAAGTAGGAAGTGAAAGTCCTTTGGATGAATACTTCCCAGTGGTTTTGAGTACTGGTGTTGGTTTCAGCTCAGGTTGTTCCTTTCCATAATTCTGCGAATGATAAGCATGGCCGTTAGTTCGCCAATAGTCAGGGTAATACAGTCGGCGCCAGTCAGCATTTGAGATAGGTTCGTCGTAAACTCAGACCCCCAACCCCTTCAAAGATCACGGGACTGAAAACAGATGTTTGTTTTTTCCAATTTACTCATACTAATTTTGTCTTTTAACTTAGAGGTTTGGCTTTCCATGAAGGCAGTTTAATCCCTGGAGTTGCATGCTGCTGTCCCAATTTCGAGTTTGTGAATAACCGGTGATTTTATTCCAGAAACCCATTAGTATGAAACATTCAGGTTCACTACTACGGCTCTGTGCTTTTGGTTTGCTGGTTAGTTTAGCCCTTTATTTCTCATCCAACTGTACAACTGATCGACTTATTTGAAGAATACCAGGCAGCAAAAATCTCTCTTGCTTGCCTTGCGGAGCCATGATTCAGGATTCCAAATTCATTCAGATTAATTTTTCCTTCTCGAATTTTACATGGATATGAGAGCCAAAGGACAGTGCTTCTTGTAGGCAGCTTGTTTTCATGAATTCGAGTACCCATTCTTCTCCCGAATTTACCAATCTAACACTGTTTCCACATTTAGTGGTTTTTTTACTCGCAATTTGCGTCTTCTCACGGTTTTGGATGGTCATTATTCAGTACTGCATTTATTTGAAATATTCGTTCGATTTATGTTACAGTGATTCTTTTGTTTGACTGTGCCCTCTGGTTCATTCATTCCACGCACGGATCTTGCTGAGGCGTTTTTTTGGACAGCTTATGATTTTATTTGTGATTTAGTAAGTTTTGGGTTTCGTGAAACCAGCGTCCGGGCGTACAAACTGTTGAGGTTGTTTGAGTGGTTGCTACGCTTGGTCCGTAAGTTCTCTCAATATATCGATAGGCATGTCCAAAAATATCCGTTTCCCATTTCAAGTAGATTTGATGTCGTTGGGCATTTTCTGGGTAGCTTATTTTGCTTCCAATATTCAAAGACTTGATGGCGATGAAGGTGTGATCCACATATTTGACCCAAAGACGTATTCGACTCCTCAGTGCTGCTGAACACTGGTATTCCTTTGGTCTGTTCCCACATTTTTCAATTACAATCTGAAGCACATGAACAGGCAAACTTCCAGTAGCCGATGGATTGGTTGTGCTTCCAATGTGTTGCCCGAATAGTGTTTTTCAGAATTTCTTTGCTTAAGTTCTTTGCTAGATTGGAAACCATCGAAGCGCAGGATAACATCAATGGAAACCACTGGGTCGTGTTTTTCTGTGGATACGTTTTTCTAAAACCGTTGGGTGTTGGTTCTGCAGTAATGTCACCAGTAAACCAATGGTTTCGGTCGTCTCCGTAGTTCTTTAACCAAGTTATACTTTGGAGTTCTAGGTAGGAAAAGGATGAGTTTGCATGGAATGCCTCCATCTCGTACCTTTATTACTCCGTGCGACTGTACGGCATTTTAGGCCTTAGTCCTCCCCTTTCAGCGCTCGTCTTCGGTAGTCTTACTTATGTAGCAGAATTTTTCAGGGTGTTATTATTCCTTTCTTCTGGATTTTCGATTTAGCCAACCTTGATTAAACGGTGGGTTGTGTTGTTGGTTAGTAGCTATTTTGCTTACTCAGTAACAACCCATCCACGATTCCTCTGATTTCTAACGCTGTGTGTGTGGGTGTTAAATGATCCTATGCAGAACAGCTTCCATTCGTCAGCCAGACAGCTTAAACTTTTGATCTGGAACTCGATTGTCAACACCTAAATGACAGTGTAATAATAAACTTCGACAATGGTCCCAGGCAAGCTTACATAGAGTGTAGGCCACCCACCCAGAGCGGACAAGTCAATAATGCGGCTATATGGGAACAACTGTTTTACACATTAAATTATATTTTTGTGATGAGTTTGAAATTAATTTTTGCGCTTGTTTTACATGGATTTGATTTAGTCCTAGAAATAACAATCTTTACAAACTCTTTTATTCCAAAGTACTTGCATTTCTCATTCATACAGAAATCCAAGGGACGAATTCATTTCTGTCAGAACTGTCACAGCAGTAATCAAAAGAACACTAGTTGGTTACTAGAAATCATTGTACTTCATCCTTGCTCGAAATGCTTCCATACGGCTTTGTTGCTTCCAGTGATATGGCAATTCGATTATGATTACAAAATTTCTCTTCCGTTTTTATGATGTTTATACATGTAATGTGTACGGTCCACTGCGTGACTACAGTTCTCCTGTAGTTACAATTTCCCTCATCGGTACAAACTCGGAATATTAGCAGAAACGGTACCAGCCACATTCTACCTTCAATTTAGTGGTCAGTGCGATAGACGAACCACAAACCTTGATCTTTCTCCGAATGAGAAAATTCCGATCTGACTAGTATACTACCAACTTCCTTAAGGATACATAAATTGACTTTGAAACTTGTGTTTCTGTCAGCGTTCCAACGAAAACTACCGAATTGTAAATGTGTTAAATCTCGAATTTGGGAACATGTATCTCACATCCCTTTGAGATCAGTACACTGGGTTCATTTTACTGTTTCGTATAGCACCAAATAAGCCGACAGGTTTCTTTTTTTCTCCCTGATCTACTAGAGCGCCTGACCACTAATCTTCTGTCTTGCATTTCACTTGAAGGCAGGCATTTCTGCGCAAATTTTATCCGTTTAAAAAGTACTTTAGGATCGAAATCAGCGAAGTCAATTAAAATTCACTACCTAAAATTTTATTTGGTTTTATCGGAACGGTGAAGAATGCCAATCACATTTCGGATTCCTGAGTTCGATGATTGCAGTGTGAATTCTTAGCGAAATCCAGAATTAGGTTTTAGGAGCGCTTCAGAAGTTTGTCGGGATGTCCGAGTTCAAAACAATCGTTGCTAAACATGGGAGTTATGCCCTCTACAAAGCAAAACACGTATGAATGGAGAGTGCTATTTGATCGTTCACCTAATCGGTTTATCACAGTCACCCAGAAATGCTTGTTAGGACAGACTGACTAGTAGGCAGTCGCTGAACGTACTGCCGGCGAAAACGGTCACGACGTAACCGGCTGTGAAGCAGGCATGTCTTTCTCGAATAGATAGAATGAAACATTTGTTTTAATAGCCAACTGTGGACTACTCACATCAATTTTGGCATTCTGTATAAGTATATGTATACATAGTGCACAATAAGTAGTCACTGTCATAAAGCTGCTTGTAAATCCCCCCAAGTAAACTATACAGAACTTATCGTGGAAGACTTTCTTAAAATTCACCAATCCAGGTGACAGCGAGTGAGGAATTCATAGTTTTCAATTCCGCCTTTTGTATTAATGACCGCTGGAGTCAAGCTAATTTTCGGCAAGTTCTGTCTCTAAGCCACTTCCAACGCACACGGACTGTTCTGGAGAAACTTTTTCACGAGGACCTCATATTTACAACAACAACAACAACAGCAGCAGCAACAGTAAACAAACAACAACAGGCAAACAAATGACAACGGACAGGCGACAGCAACAACAACAGCAAACAACAACAACAAACAACAAAAACAACAACAACAAATAGCCCCATCCTTTTATCCGTGAGAGAATAATTGGATTAGCTAAGTGACCTGCTTCGGCTATAAATATATGTACATGTTTTTGATATAGGCCCACCGATAATGCGAAATTTATTCTGTGATTCAAGATCGTCCGCTGTTATTCGTTTCGTAACATTGTTTTTAGAAGCGGTCACTGTAATTCGTAAATGAGAGGAATCGAGCAAATGTGAACGCTTCAAATAGAGCAGAAAAACAGGTCATTTACTCTATTAATTTGATCTTTGGACTAACACGTTCCAATTCTTTTAGTCAAACAGAAGCACTTGATCAGCAGTGAGTTCTAGTCAGCACATCGGAAGATGCGGTTGGAAGCTCAAATTCGGAGAGTGTTCTTCATACCCTACTGCTGATACTAACTGATTTTTTTAGGTGTCGTCTCATAGTCGTTAGTGTTTGCAAACAACACAGGAGGCGAATTACAAAATGCGAGCAGCTACCAATATTTGTACCCATACATTGCAAATCACACAAAAACGCCCTCTTAAAAAGCATTTGAGTTTATAGTGAAATGCACTATAAGCATGCAGAAAGGAGAAAAACGGCTAGAAAACTTCAATTGTAGTCTTTAGACCGAAAAATGTACTTAAATTAACTACAAAGATTTTCGTTTATTCATTGCAGAAAAAAAAACAACCGTGCTTCCAAAATATCTTGATGCACACCAACTTAAGACATCAAGGAAACTGTACGTTCGGTTTAAACCTAACGCCTGTTCGTATAGTCATGCTGAAAGAATCGTGTTGTTCAGAACTTCCGATCACTTGGCTTTCATTGCACGCATCAAACACTTCCCTTTGTTCACCTTTTAATTACACACGTACACACATAAGCACATAGACAAACAGTACTTCGTGACAGCTCTATCATGGTCGAAGGTAAAGCATTCTAGGATGTGGGAATGAAATATTGCATGGTAGAATACCTAAGTTGAGCATTTGAGTCGCTTATGCCCTCATCAGTTTAAGTAGCACTTTTATTCTCTTCTGTCACTAATGTTTATCTGTAAAAGTTAAGGAATGACTAGCAAATAAGTACAAAGTGTACTTCGTCCCGATATCTGAATTGTTTACTTGAGTGCATAAAGACACGGGACCGAGATGTTCAAACGAATTCGGGGAAACTTCACATGGTCACAGACAAGTACAATCTGGGGATATGAGTAACCGATGCAACCACCGCACACCGTTACTAAGATAAACTTGAACCTACAGAGATGATAACGGAACAAAACTGAAAGTTGGACAAGTTAAGCTCTGGAGATTCGATTAAACTAGATTGTTTAATTATCGTGAGATGCGCTGATGAAAGTGCGAGGGAGCCGCTGATGAATTATCAATAGAGTACCAATACCTCCTCTGAAATGAAACCAAACCAGTGTGTGTGTGCGTGTGGTGAGAAAGTGTGTGTATAGCTCACACTAGAATTTTACTGAACCAAAATTATAACGAAGTTTTTGGTCACCTTCACAGAAGAAAAGTATGCACGAATCTCATAACATCTGCTTTAAAAAGGGGGTAATTCATTCGGCCAGAGCAACAATTCTTCTAGATTGATGACGGAAGAAACATCATGAAAATCGACTTAGCGCTAAATTAATGGATGATTGGATGGATTTAAGATAGTATTCAGGATAGGTATATACATACATATAGTTACATACATATTATCGGGACATGCCGACTAGGCCGGTATATTCATCACACTTAGTCGCTTTCAGTGTTAGTGAATCAGACTGGGGTAGGTGAAAGCCGATCTAAAATCAACTCGCAAAAATCATACAATAAATATATGTTCCGGTTTTAAATTTGACTTTTATAATAAGCATTTGAAGCCCAGATGAAACCGTGATCACTCGCTTTATTGTGTGCTAGTCAACTGGCCCAACTTCTGTCTTTCGGAATTAGGTTAAAATTATTCGGAATTATGCTTGAAGCTATTTGGAACTTTTATCTAGTTAGCTTGTTAAGAACTTCTTCATGCAAATTTAAAATTTGACCCATTTTACATGGACAAATTTGCGTCTGCTTAATTTAAGGGTTTTTGACTATCTGAGCATTACTTCACAGTTTGTAAGTAGAAGTATGCTAACCAGACCTTGTGTAAAATAGACTTGTTTTTGCCCGATTCCGATTAATGTTTGAGTAAAGTTGAATGGTTCTGATGAAATCATGAAACAACGTGAGAAAATTCCTAGTCCTTGCGGTTGTGCTGGCCTCGGGATTTCCCTGAGGGCCAAGCCAAACTTGCATATTTATAGTGGATCCCATTAAACAGTCGTTTGTGTAGTTTGATGTGGCGGCTCCAAGTGTGTCAAGGGAACCGAAGTTTGTCTGTGGCATGTGCTCACATGCTAGATGGCCTGTGTTTTCCTGAGGCTAAATATAAATTCTACAGGAAATGTTCCCCATTCATTTTAAAAATCCATCTAAAGAATGTTGCCGATTTCACTGGTGATTCCAAAGCTAAGTTTGCTCATTAGCGGAGAAATCAATGCATATTAGACGTCCATTAGCTGTCCCACTCGTTTTCATCCGCAGCCGCAACTGGGTCATTTGACTTGGCTCTAAGTAGGCTCCGATTATAAGTTTCCATTGTCGGAAAAAAATTACTATGAGAGCGAAATCCAATCTCCAAATGCTGCCTTTATTTCCCCGGTGTTGGTCGACGGCGATGTGAATCATTGGCCTGTCCATTATCGTAGTCCATACTTTTGGATCATATCACTTCTTGGAAGGTGTATGTTTTTGTTTTAACCTGATATCTGGTAGCAGTAGCAAAAAAGGCCATTGGACTAGTACAGATTCTTTTAGACTTCGATAGCCCTCTAGAATTTTAGCTGAAGCCTTCTCTGCGATTACCAGCGAAACCAGGCGTTCAGGATACAAGGAAAATGAGGCAACTAGTCAACGAAGCTCCACACGCGATTACGGATGCCAAGAAGAGCTTTGGTTGAAGTAGTCCTCGCGAATGATAGATATCTTGAGAGTCAAGTTCTGCCCAAGCTGATAAAATACCTGATGCTCTGGATGCCATTCAATGAGAAGCCCAAAACACTGAGTTGTTGACTGATGGGGGGCCTCAGAAATGGACAGGATTGATGCTAAAGAAGGGAGTGTACCGAAGTGGGGGCGGGTGCAACAGTGGAAAATAGTCACAAACTTTATGCACTGCTTAAAGGTAGTGGCTCATAAAATTTTGATGTGTGATGTGAGCAAAAACCCAATCGGCCTTTGCTTTCCTCTTAGCGGTGGTCATTTCAAGGCTCAGTTCATTAGACTCAATCTTACGGTGGATATGAAAATCACATCTACAATTAGAGAAATATAGTTAGGTAGCGGTGGGACAACCACATGTAACAGCTTGGTTTTTACTTGCATTTTCGAGAATGATAGTGAAGTTCTTGTATGGGACTAAACAAAACTCCTCGGATTATTCTAATGAGAGAAGCATATCTTGATGGATTAATGTGATCCAGTGGTTGTGACGACTTGCAAATTAAAAAGAGGTTCTTTTGTGAAACCCGGGGGAATTATTCCTATAAATGTCGCATCCGAGATGGTCCCAGGTTTGAATTGTGCCCAATACCTACCAATCGCGAAGTGTGCACGTACGAATAAAGTTGGCCTCCAATGTGGTCTCGGTTGTATTGATGAGGTTCTGTCTGTGACAGATTTTACTGTGCGGAAAAACTTGCTTCTCACTAAACAGTTTGCTGAGAAATCGCACCTCTCATTTCAAGTCCGCGCTTATGTGTTCATGCTGATGGCTGTGAAGCGAATTCGGAAAGTGGAACAGTGTTCATCAGATTTACTTTTTCCGTTAAGAAGGCTGGGGGATTAGCTTTGTTTTGCTATCAGCTCAATGGAATTTATGTATTCAGAGGGCAAAATAACTGGCCCACGTTACTCACCAGCGCACCAGGTTTTCTCAAATCCATCGCAATCTATCATTCTAAGGTAGTGTTGCTGAAAGAAGGTCTGTTCTTGCTATCTCACGTTCCTCCTCAGATAGGATCCAAATCTCACCGAAATAGTTTCCCCTGGCTGAGGCTCTTCTTCGTTCTCGATGCCTAAACAAACTTGCCACATTCACCGTGCGAGCTCTCATGAGTGCAGGTCAACAGAGATATCTAGCGTGTGCCCTGGAGACACTAGCCGACAACTTGTTCTGCATCCACTGATATACGGCTGATGTTTCCATCCGGTCTTTCGATAAATTTTCATATGCTTGCTTTTGGTGGCTCTGGAGATGGGGATCCTCTATTTGATGACCCAGCAAGAGAGCCAATACAACAATGCTTGAAGGGATCCTAGTTGAAAGCCCGCTATAGGTAATGAACACATAGACGGTCGGTCGAACTGTACACACATAGGTCCGATGGACCACCGCCACAGGAAATTGAACCGGAGGTTACAATCAAGAATAGGTACGGCAGAAGCCACAGGTATTGAAAACAGCACCAAAGCAAGAAATGTAAGAAACAAGGACAAATAAGAAAGTGCCAAAAGTTGGAACGGCAAAAAAAACCAAAAAAATGAAAAGACCAGTCTCACCAAACAACAAATAGAAGAAAAAAAAGAAGGTTTCGAAAAAATAAAAGACGCACACGCGGGCGGTCCGGTAAAATTGGGTCCAACCATCCGTATACTGGTTCGGTGCGCTCGTTTCTTCGTTTCTCACTACAATCTGATTTGAATCGTAAGGAGCGTGAATGGATGGAGTGTCGATTTATGAATCACATGGTGATTCGTGGTAGGATTTTCGTGGGTCGGGTAAGGCTGATATTGAGAAAGGTGACACAAGTCCCGAAAGTATTTGTTTTTCATCTCAGTAGTATATTTCGCATACGGATGGATGAAGAAAATTTCGGCGGAATCACACTGCGGGTTTGGCAGTAATTGGCCGTTATTGCCGTTATTGGCCGTTATTGGCCGATATTG